>LZPO01046527.1:0-10760 GCA_001675575.1 Neotoma lepida
TGAACTGGATGCAGAAATAAAATTTATTTTTAATGTCATTTCCTTCTTCACATAATTTCAAATATGATTCCTGCAGAGCATAACAGGGAAGAGGTTGCAGTACATATAGGAAACCTCATATCTGAATAACAGAATATATCTATTTTTATATTGATGTATTATAAAAAATGATGCAGTATATTAGTGTGATGTCATTAATATAAAAGACCAACAGAATCTAAGTGAAATTTTTAAAAAGCAAAATCTCTGGATAGAAGATGAGGATTTAAACTATCTCAAAAACACAGAATTATCTGTAAGGGCAAGCTATCCTGAGAGGCTTTTGTCTGGCTGTATAAACAGTGAGAAAGTTACAAAAGTTGAAAAGTATTGAATAAAATCAGAATAGTCTACCTAGAGATTTATTCATTCTGTGGTGACTATAGACAAGACACTTCTCCTTCTTGTAGAGACCAGAGCTGGGATGTCTAGATGATTGGATCATGTGCCGCATCTGGAAGCCTCTGTACTGCTGTGTGACTTCTCAGAATGTTAGCATGATTAGGAGTAGGAAAGTTGAACATTTATTTAAAAATAAACTCACATATCAAACTGTATGGTTTCTGGAGACAGAAAGAACTGGATTCACTCTTATTGCATGTACTTTCCAAGCCGTATAATCTTAAGCACTGGTGTTTAGCCTTCTTGAACTTCTATTTACTCATCTTTAAAAGAGAGACTATAAAGACCTTTCTATACAATTAGTATTTATATGTGTGTTAAATGAAACAGTTATCCTATATAAAAATATCTATGGAATAATGCTGACCAAGTTGCTATTAATTATGACATTAAAGAATGGATGATTTTTGAGCATTGTAAAAGATAGCAATTGTGCTTTAACTTCATATCATAAAAGTTTTTCTGCCTTCTAGATATTTAATATACAATGTTGAAAATCAAGAATATTTTTTAAATTGCATAAAAGAACAGCTTTCTGAGATAAGAAAGGAGAAAAGTGAAAGTGAAAGATATAGAAAAAGTTAAACTTATTAAACTTAAAAGAAAAAAATTAGGGAACTAGAGATGTGTCTTGGAACTAGAATGCTTGCCTGGCATGCACAGAACCTTGGGTTTTAACTCCAACATAGTATATACCATCATGGCAGCATATGCTTATAGTCCCAGCATACATGAAATGAATGCAGAAAAATCACAAGTTTCAGACCATCATTACTATAGGGTGTTTGATACCAGCCTAGGCCAAAAGAAAGAAAAGAAAAACTTTTTTTATTAAAAATTATTAAAAAAATCAGTAACAACTTGGTGTCATAGATAACCTACAAAATAACAGACATTCAAGACTAAGGGAAAAAAACGAATGAAAAGAAAGGGGGAAAGGAAAGAAGAAATACTAAAGAATAAGAATAATCAGAACATGAGAAAGAGAGGGGTTGAGAGCATGCACTGTCCAGCTGGTACATGATTTTAAGCTGGCCACCATCGTATCCCAAATCAAAGTGTCTAAGGAAATGCCCAACTTATAAAATATGTCAGGAATATAGCAAAGAGGGGAAATGTAAAATTGGCCAGCTGTGTGCTCTCCATGCATTAGGAAGTATTTGTAAATCAGTGTTTGATTGCATATAAGAGTTCTGGCTATCAGCATCAATTACCACCAGTAATACAGGTATCAAACAGAAAAATATCCCACAGGAAGTAACTTATTAAAACCTAACCAAAATTTTTAATTGATTTACTATCTTGCCAAATGCTTATAGTTTTAAGAAACTGAAATCATGTCACTATCAATATCCCATTTCCTTTCTACCAGATGAATATGATGTAAACGGCTGCAAATGAACCACAGAGGCATTTACCCCTGCACATGTGAAATTGACATTGCCTTTGGAATTTGACACACAGACTGCAACAGCACAGAAAACAAAGGCATTCTAAATAACTGCATCTTCCAGAAACAATTCCAAAGACCTGCATGCAGGGTCTCCAAATATGTCCTCCCAACACTGGGCTTAAAGACACAAACTTAATAGTAGCTATTATTCATGCGTAATTTCTCACAAAGATAATATTTCTGTAAAGTCTGTTTTAACATAAGCACTATGCATATATTCTCTAGTCTACAGTATTTTCAAGAGCCATGCCAAGTTGAGTCCAATATAGCCACTCTAACATGTTCTAATGCTTAAGCCTCATTCAACAAGAAACATACTTTTAGTCCATACTTATAAAAGTATAAATGCAATACAAATTGAAAGGTAGCACAAAGATTTAAAACTGCACTACAGGATCATGAAGCAAAGATGGCTTCATAAAGAAAGTGGAAATGGGTAATGATCCAATAAAGGTACAAAAAAGCTTGATTAATAAAGTCCTTGTGGATCACAATGTCTGCAAATAAATTCAAGATTCTTATTTCTGGATATAAAAGAGCTTTCCATGCTTCAATGGAGATGAAGAAAATTTTAATTATCTCTGAAAATAAAGATATTCTAGGAGATATTTTTTTATTTCAAAACAGAGAAATTGAATTTTTAAACTAATGAAGAGCACATGAATGCAGTTCCTAAAAAGAGTCTCCAAAGACCACTTAGGATTATCTGACTTCATCTAAAAAACAACTACTGTAAATGAAAAAGAGAAATACAACTTCATCAAAAAGCATAAATAGATACATAATAAAGAAAGACTGTAATTACTAATAAGCCCCCCAAATTCAAGTTCAATAGTAATGAAGATACAAATCAAATTAAATATAACTTTTATAATATTAATACAGATTTTAACAATTATAAGGACCATCAGGAAAGGATTTTTAAAAGTGGGCAATTCAAACCCAGAGCAAAAGGCAGCAATCCAATGGAGTGTGTTTACTCGAAGGTCATGAAACTCTTCAGTAATCTGGGAGGTATGGAAAGGAGGTCAGTTTGACTCTGGTGGAGGAGGGACAACAGTAGAATGCACAGAGCACACTGGCTAAGGTTGGACTCAATCTTCAGTTAGTCATGAGAAAACTCCACAGGTGAGTATAGCAACACAAACTTGTAATGCCAACACCTGGGAGGTTGAAATAAGAGACAGCAATGTCAGGGCCCAGGCTACACAGAGAAACCCTTGACAGGAAGACTCTATTGCTGTTTGGGTTATAGAACATGATGAAATGAAGCTGGGAAAGGTCTGAAAGTTTTATCCCTAGTGATTAGCTTTCACTGTGCTTGAGGGTAATACAAAGCTACTGGGAGAAAAAAGTAATCACCAGTCTTGAACCCTGCAAGCTGAAATAATGACTGGCCTAGAAAGATATGCCCACTTAAGCAACAGTAACACACGCATCATTTTCTGATTGGACTCGAGTTCTGCTGTACAGGATAAAAGTTGTACCTGGCACCAATATTAGAGTGAAAACCTATGGCTTGATATGTCATAGGCACTAGGAAAAACTTACAAAGCTTGCAATGACTGTTATACACACAGGTCAGTGACTCTGTCTTCCCTCATCTGCGAAGCTTCTATTTACAGTAGAAGGGGACTAACACAGTGCCCCATACTGGCCAACAAGCAAAGAAAAGTGACTGCAGAAGGTTCATATCTTAAAGAATATATAAGTCTCACTTCTCCCAAGACTCAGAAATTACTGCTGAAGACAAAGTGGAGGGCATGTTAAGAGCCTGCAGATGTTAAGAGATAACTACAAAGAAATATCTTCCAGGCACAGTAGGGTAACTGCACATATGAACTCACAGAAATTGTGGCAGCATGCACAAAACCTGTACAAGCCCCAACCAGACCAAATCCTAGCACGGAGAGAGCAGCTGAGCACACAATCCTACGCTAAGTTTGATCTATCAGTAGTTATTAGCTGCTGGGAGAGGAAAATGAGAATCTTCTATAAGAATGTAGCTCCTGGTATGTCAACCACTCTTTAGCAAAAGATCATGTATCCAAGAATATTTGAACACAACAGTGGTCTTAAAGGACACAAGGTTGTGTGGGTATGGAAGGGCAGTAAATTGGGGAAGAGTTGAGAGACCAATATGATCAATGCATATTGAATGAAACTCTCAAAGAACTAACAAAAAAAAGAAAAATTAAGTCCCTTTTGGTACCATCATCATCATTATAATTATTATTATCATTATTAATAATAATATCTACCTCCTACTACTTCCCTCCAATACCCTCTGAGACACTCTCAACTTCATGTCATCATTTAGTAGTAGTCTCCAATTGGTAGCGTTCAATCAGTACTGACCATAAGTAATATGGGTCTTGGGTCATCCACTGGGGCATGGGTAACCTACCTGCTTGCACAGCCCCAAAGAAAGGTGTTTCTCCTTCCCTCAGCAATAATCAACTGCCCAAATATCTTCATTTAGGAATGGAGACTCAAGTTCCCCTCTGTCATCTATGTTGGCTTTTGACTGGCTTGATCTTGTACAGGTCTTATGCAGCAACCATAGGTGCAGTGAGTTAATATGCACCATGTCAAAGCCTTGCACCCTATCCTCCAACTCTTACATTCTTTCTCTTCAGCGTTATTCCCCAAGCCTTGGATGGGGGAAAGTTGACACAAATGATCCATTTGCAGGTGAGCACTTACAGTTACTCATTCTCATAATAAGTGGGCTTTATTTCTTGAGGCACTGAAGAAAATCACTTTCTTATGCCCATATCTTAGAGTGCTTTCCCAATTGTTTTCCAAATTTCAGGTTACATTAAAGCACTTAATCCATTTGGATTAATTTCTGTATAAGGAAGGAGATGGGGATCTAGTTTTAGATTTCTGTATATGGGTATCCAGTCTTGATAGTACCATTTAATGAAGAAACTAACTTTCCTCCATTGTATATTTTTGACATCTTTGTGAAAAATAGAGTGGCTTTAACTGTGTGAATTTTTATCTGGTTCTTGTATCCTATAGATCTAGATTTTTATTTATTTATTTTTTGTGCCAGTAATATGTTGTTTTTGTTACTAAGGCCCTGTTGTATAACTTGAAATCTGGTATGGTGATATCTCAAGCATTACTATTATTGCTCAGGATTGCTTTGTTAATCCAGGGTCTTCTGTCCTTCCACATGAAGTTCAAAGGTTTGCTTGTTTTCTACTTATGTGAAGAACATCATTGAGATTTTGATGGAGATTTCATTGAATCTATAAATTGCTTTGGAAAAACAGTTATTTTAGAAAAGAATCCATAAGCATGAGAGGTCTTTCCATCTTCTAGTATCTTCTTGAAATTCTTTCTTTAGTGTTATAGAGTTTTCATTGTACAGGACTTTTACATCTTTTGGTTAGGTTTATCCTATGATATTTTATTTTATTTGAGGCAATTGTGAATACTATTGCCTTCCTGATTTATTTCACAGCATGTTTGTTATCAGTTTATAAGAAAGATAGTGATTGTTGTGTGCTAATTTTCTGTCTTGCCATTGTGTTAATCAGAACTGAGACTTTTCTGAAAAAGACTTCAGGGTCTCTTATTTACAGAACTGCATCATCTGCAAATAAGAGTACATTGACTTCTTCCTTCTCTATTTATATCTTTTTATATTACTGCTGTAGTTGGGACTCCAAAACATAAAATTGAAAAACAAATGAGAAACTAGACAGCTTTGACTTGTTTCTGAGTTTGTTGGAAATTGAGTTTTTTCCCCATTTAAGATAATGTCGAATATTACATTATACAGCTGTTAATATGTTCAGATGTGTTCCTTTCATTCTCTTCAGGGCTTTTTATCATGAAAGGATGTTGGAGTGTGTCAAAAGCCTCTTTTTCATTTATTAAGAAGATCACATTCTGTCTATACTTGAGTTCAACTTCTGTGAAGTATTGCATTTGCTGATGTATATATGTATGTTAAACTGTCTCTGCATTTTTGGGAGGAAGCCAACTTGACCATGCTAAATGATGGTTGTTGATGTGTTCTTGAATTCTATTTTTAACTGTTTTCCTGTGGTTTTCCATTTATGTTCATCATAAAGATGGACCTTCACATTTCTTTTCTGTTATTGTTGCTTATATGCCTTTATCTGGTTTTGAAAACAACATACTATTGAATGATGAGTGGATCATCAAAGAGATCATGAAGAAACTTTTTTAAATTTAGAAATCCTAGAAACAAGAGAAAATTAAAACATATCCAAAACCTCCCAAAAATGCAGGGACAGTTCATCGTAAATAAATCAGTAAATGTAATATTTCCCATGAATGAACTCAAAGATAAGTAGAATAGATAACTGATCATCTAAGTAAATGTAGAAAAGGGTTTGACATCCTCCAACATCCTTGAACCTAAAGCAACCATAAGAAGGAAGTTTAGAATATTAGAGAGATATCAACTAAATTAGAATATTAGAGAGATCTCAAATAAATCACTTTATTTAAGCCTTAGAAAAACAAGAAAAAGTCAAACTCCAAATAGTAGAAAGGAATAATTAATATCGAACCAAAAATAAATGAAACAGAAACAAAACAAGCAAAAATTTACAAAGAATGAAAGAGTTGGTTCTTTTAAAGATAAACAAAGTTGACAAATCCTTAGTCAAAGTAATCAAAAAAGACAATCCAAAGTAATAAAATTAGAAATGAAAAGGAATTACAACACATACCAATGTAATTCAGAAAATTTTAAGGACATACCTTTCAAACTTATATTCCACAAATTTGGTAAACGAAAATGGAATGGATGAATTTCTATATGCATATGACCTCATGAAATTAAGCCAAGACAAGAACATTTAAACAGATCTATAACAACCAATTAGACTGAAGCAATATTTTTTTTTCAAAATGTCTTAGCTCAAAGTACAGGCCCAAATGGATTCACTGCTGACTCGACCAGTCCTTTAAAGAATTAACACCAATAATTCTCAACTACTTTCTGAAACAGAAAAAGAGTGCTACCTAACTCATTGATGAGGCCAGAAATTTTTGAGAACTTTTTTTCTTTCAAATTCTAGATAGAATTCAGTTTAATCTAGAAAACATGTTTATTTTTATTTTATTAAAAGCTTCTACCTGCTGAAAATTCAAAAAACAAATCAACTTCAAAACAAAATTATAAATAAGATAGCCATTCACTCCCTATTAGATTTCCTAAGCTACAATCAAAATATATAATTTTCATTACTTTTATTTTAGGTTTATATGCCATATTTTCACGTCACAAAAAAATGTGTGTGGGATATAAATATGACTGTACTACCAATAAAAATAGGGAAACCAGAGGAGAAAATAAGGGAATGCCATTCAAAAAGTATTTTAAGTATACTTATGAGTGGGAAAGTACGTTAGCTCATGTGAGGACAATAACTGCAAGATTTAACTTTCAGAAATTAAAAAATAATACAAAGGAGTCTAATACAGTATAAAACAGAAATAAACAAATTAATTTTAAAATATAATATGCAGAATAAATATAGAACAAGGAAATCAAATGAAAAAAGGTCGTATACTTTCCTTTGTGATTTATTTTTTTAATTATATACTTTAAAATGATGTTTGTCAAGTTTCGTTACCCATTTCTCATATATTGGCTTATCTTTAACATAAAAGAGTTCCAATTTAAAAGTTAATATATTTTATTTTATGAATTGCATGCCATGCATAGCTATGGAAAAATATTGACTGGCAAGGCAAACTGCTAAGGTAATAAATAAAGTAATAAAGTTAGACTATTGATTTAGTACAAATCCCTTTCTGTCTCATTTCAACTACCAAGTTCTTTGACCTTTTCTCAGTAGCAGTGGTGGAGTTTTGTGATTTGGTCTTGCTATAATCTTTGAGATTATATTGAAACAAGCTTTTGTTTCTGTCTTTGCTGGATAATGAGAAGTAGGTACATGTCCACACCCATGGTCAAGGAAATCGCTGTTCTCCCGTCATCTCATATCAATTGATACGCCAGAAAGATCTATAAAATTTATACCAGTAAACTTTCTGAAATGGCACCCGTTCCAATTCAAACTTACCACAGAACAGTTATGTAGACAAAATACATCTAAAAAGAAATTGCAAGCTGACTATGGTCTATTCTAAGCAATTAAAAAGTCACCACATTTTTCTATGAAAATACCAATATTGTATTCATTCCTCAGACAGATACAAGTCAAGGTTAAGCAAACAAGAGTCATATTCAATGTCTGGACGAGGTTTTTAAGCCTTAAATAGTAGTGGAAACAGCGGTAGAGCATACCAACGAGTAAAACCACTCAGAATGGGGAATACCCAATTGCCTGAAATTGTCTACGAAGCTTTATGTTTGTCAGTGATATATGAAGTGGCTCCGATAATAAGTATGTTATGTATTCTGGGTAAACAAAGCAGAATTAAAAACAAAATAATTTTTATTTTTATTGAATTTCAGAGCTTAAAGAAACAGCTGTTATTTCTCAACTTTTTTAAACACTGACTTCCTTTTCTTTCAACATTTCTATTTTGAGAAGTGAATTCTTTGGACTTAAATAGAGTATCCCCTTTCATGTTTGAGAATTCTTCAGCCATGCTTTTGTGTTATTTCCTTCAGTCCCTAACTGTCTCTGCAAGAGTAAATACAACTGTAGGAATGCTTTACTGGGATCACTGTGAGCAACTCCATTCTGCAATTCTAATTTTCTCTGACTCATGAGGACAGACCTCCCCTCCCCTGAAGCTTTCTCTGGGCCTTTGGGAAATGGTACACTGTTCACATGGGGAATCATTTACTGTATCACAGCAATCAACACTGCAGCAGCAATTTGTTGATTATATTATCCGATTTGGTCAAGATGATTGAGCAAATATTTTGAGGATATTCTGGATTTATATTTGGTAGCCAATGTAATTTTGTACTTTTGTTCAACAAATATCTACTTGCTTAGATATGGCCCCTAAATATGATCATAAATGATCAATTTCTCTCTTCACTACCTCTCTCTCTCCCACATGTAATTGGTGCTAGAAAAAAAAAAAGGACAATATTGTTACCACCCTTAAAGTATTTATTCCTTCATGAGGAATTTTCTGTCCCTTCAAACTAATCAATGTTTTAAAAAGTATTAATATAGAGGGCTATTTAAAAATGTATGCATAAAATAAATAAATTTTATTTCCTCTAATTGTGGAATATTTGTTATATTACAGGCATTGGAAAAGAACATTAGAATAAAATTTAAATCCCAGACACAACTCATTCAATCTCATGGAGGACACAAACACTGTAATCTGAGTTTCTTTAACCTAGGTTGATCTGGAAGGCTAAGTTGACCCATGAGATTCCTAGACAGACAGGGATGTTGCCAATGAAACTCAAACCCGGAAGGGACTTTCACGATGGAGTGGCAGCCTAATCAATTCTTGAGGGAAACAACATAGGAAGGATAATTTTAAAGAATACAAGACTTATTGCTGGAACAATAAACAGGAAATGAGGGACATTCTCCTAGGTACGCAAAGATGGAGATAACGTTCCAGAAAGAACGGCAGAAGGTGAGCACGGAACAAAAGTGTTAGCAAATCAGAAAAACTCACAATTCCAAGAATCGCGATCTTTTCCTAGGACAATGAAAGTCCAGGGATGGGAGGAGTTTTGCTGGAATGTGCTGTTTATCAGAGTGTGGACTAAGCCCTCTAAGGGTAGAGAGGCAGATGGATGTGCAGATACAGAAAACAAGGCTGGAGGACTGGGGGCCATTAAGAAGAATCTATTAAGAGTTTTGCTTGATTCATTATTGCTTTAATAGATGCTTACTACATGATACAAAAGGCTCCAGACTTTTTACTTTTTGTAATATGCCTATATAAAAATGGCATTTAGAAACATGATAAGCAACCAATAGCATGATTGGTCAAAAGCCAAAAAAAAAATATTGAGAATGTATCTCACATTTTAAAATACACAACTAGTCTACAAATATAACCCATTTTGGGCATCATTAGCCAGTATCATGATTTCTATTCTTTTCTCCTAATCTGAAGGAAAAAAAACCTCTCTGCCATTTTTGCTTATTTGCTTATTAGTGGTGACTTATTTGCCTTATTTTCTTTCAATAAAGATTCAACATGGTGCTTCACAAACAAAGCTGTAAGGAGGAGTGAAAAGAAAACTTGTTAAAAGGGATTAAAATGATGCATTTGTGTAATATAAAAACAAAACAGGATACTGAATGAAGAAGAAATTAGGATCTTCACCATGTAGCAAAGAAATTTATAGATGGACTTACTTAGTTTCAATTTGTCCATTCTAGATCAACCATGATGCATTTTCAAAATAAACAATGTTAAAAATATAAATGAAAACTATTTACAAGCTGGAAGGCGGATTTTCAAACAAATATGAAAAAACCTGGATTATAAGGCTATAACAATCATCAAATGTTAACATAAACTTTAAGACCAGATATGGATTAGTTCAGCCTTACAATTAATAAAGAACTTCTAAACTGGGCCCTGATAGCATAGGCATTAAGACCAACAATTGACAAATGGAACCTCATGAAATTAAAGAGCTTCTGCAGCGCAAAGGACACCATCAGTCAAGTACAGAGGCAGCCTAGAGAATGGGAAGAATTCTTTACCAGCTATGTATCTGACACAGGGTTAGTGTCTACAATATACAAAAAAAAAAAAATCTAAACACCATGAAAATGAACAATCCAATTAAAACACAGGACATAGAACTTAACAGAGAGTTCTCAAAAGAATATACACAAATAGCTGAGAAATATTGTAAATGTTCATCATCCTTACCAATCAGGGAAATGCAAATTAAAACTGCTTT
>LZPO01046529.1:0-10740 GCA_001675575.1 Neotoma lepida
GTTTTAATTATGTGTATTTTGATTATAAATAATCGTATCACTTATATGTTTTCTGAGATGTTTTTCTGTATATCTTATATATTTTAAAATGTCTCCATTCAAGCACTCACAGAAGTTTGCATTTGTGAACATATGCATTTTTAACTTCACACTTTTTTCTCTAATTAATCTAGAATCATTCCATTTATACTTTTAAACAGCAAAGCATATGTTTTAGCTTTCAGCCTTCCCATTTTATTACTTTTAATGCACATTTTTATTTCTTGTATTTCCCTGATTCAGATTTGATCTCTCTATTTTTTGTTTTTATTAGTATACTGTATCTTGAACTTTTTCTAGTTAGTAAATTGACATCAGTGTATGAAAGAGATGTGGCAGAATAAGCATATCATCCCATAGTTAGTCAGCAGTCTTTGAACCAGCATCCACAAAACTCAACTCATTCCCTTACCTGTAACCATAGGGCATGTATAGATGTAAACCACAGCAGAAAAGTGTCATATTTTATTATGATGCAATTGCCACTAATTAAATTGAATTTAACTACTAAGGAGAATTAAACTTGAGTTAAATAGTTATTAAAAGTTTTTGTTGCATCCCCCTCAACCAGATATGATAGTCAAAATGCATTTTGTGTTTTTCCATTCCTATTAGTTTCAAGGTCTTAGGTTTTGTTTAAATCCGTTTTAGGCTTCCTGTTCCAGATTGTCTCTTTTTAAAGAGAAGTTATTTTAAGAAACGTGATTCCACAGTACTTTCACCCTTTCTAAACCATATCAACGTTATTATTTAAGATAAATTATGTAAATTGAAAAAGTCATTACTGCCATTTCCCACTATCATCNTAATCTTTTGCAATGTCTTAGCTCTGTTTTATTGTCAGTTGAGTATTATAATTCTTTGATTATTTTCTCAAAAACATGGTGATGGTTGAATCCATGAATAACTACTGTACTTTTCCTGTCCACAGACAGATGAGAAGTGACTAAAAGCTAGCTTCCTTTGTCTTAGTAGATAACATTTCATGGCTGCTGAGTTTCATATTATAAATACATGAGACATTAGTCAGATTAACTTTCAAGTGAAAGTTCTTTACTCTTAAAGGAGCTTATATAAGACTTTCTATTTACTATTGGAATTCAAAATTTTCATCAGGATATATCTAAGTAAATGACCTTTTTTATTAATCCTCTCTGGGACTTGGAAACCTTGTCAATCTTCAGGCCCACATCTTTCATCAAATAAAGAAAACTTTCATTATTTGTTTAAATATTACCTCTCCTCTATAATTTCCTGTATTTTATTTCAGAATCTCTTTTTATACACTTCAAAGTCTCTTGCAGCTGTTCTCAGTAACTCACTGTTTTACTAATGTTTGTTATGATTAATGCTGTGTCTATGTGATTTACAGTTCTCTGTATATCTTCCTGATCAACTTACCTTCAACTATAAAAGTCTTTTTTACTTAAAATATTAAAATATTTAGCATCAAAATATTTTCTTGTTTGTGTTATACTGTTGACTGTGTGATACACACATATGTGGTCATGTGTTTTTGTATGTAGGAACATACATAGAGTCCAGAGGATTATGTTGAGATAGAGACCTACTCTATCATTTTCCACTTTGCATCTTTGGGACAGGATCTCCAACTGAACTCTGAGCTCCTGGTTTTGGATATGTTCCCTGGCAAGTTAACTCCCAGGGTCTGCCTGTCTGGGGTTACAGGCATGCCAAATTTTATTTGTTTCCTATAGGTGCTACGAATTTGAACTCAGGTCCTCCTCATGTTTGTCCAGTAAGTATTTTTTCTTATTGAGACCTCTCCAGAGCCCTCTACAAATTGGTTTATTTTTTCACAGATGATCTTAGTTTGTCTACTTCCATCAGTCTTTATTCTGAGATAGTGCTTCCTTTTCTTCCTCCTTGTTTTAAGTTTTCTCTTTCTCTCTCTTATTTGTTCTTTCCAGCACAGTAACATTGGGGCTCAGTAGGTAAGGAGTTAGACATGAGGTCACCAGGATAATCTGACAGTTGTGTCTCTTGGATAGGAGATAAACTTAAGGGAGCTACAGATAATCATCATGACCCTATCCTATATTGATGACTTTTCTTATGTCATCCATTGCTTTTAATCAAGGACATTGGTATGAACATGTCTTGAACTATGGCTCCCATGGCTTTGGGAACATTTGGGTTATATTGAAGACAATGATTCAATGTTCCTCAGAAACCACTGGAAACCAAAATTTTAGCATGGAAAGGTTAAGGTCTTATGAACATCTTTTTAGTCTATGACTGACTCTTGATGGGCCCTGTCCCTTATAGATACAATATAAGTGCCCACAGGTACTGGAAGATCATGATTATTGTGGCTATGTCAGCTTTAAAAGCAGCCATTTTGAAGTTTTTATTACTGAGTTACAGATTTCAGATTNATTCAACTCTGTCTCTATTACACCTAAGCCATGGAGGTAGTAGTATAAATGTCTTATTTAGGACTGGTCACTAAACCCCTGTTCATTATCAGCACCTTTAGCTAGGTGAAGGCTCTCTGATTAAGATTGAGAGTAGCATGTGNTTATGGGGATGAGCAAATGAGCAAAAACAGAGGGCATTTTGTCATCATGTCAATTCAACAAAACTATAGTAGTAGTCTTAGGGTCTGTGATTTCCTCAGCCATGAGGAATTGTCACCACCTTTGCAAAGAGTCTGTCACTAGGCTGTCAAAATGGAACAATTTAAAGTTTAGCCTGGATTAAACCACAAAGGCCAGACAGCAAAGTAAAAATGGTAGACTTCCCAAAAGTGCCTTCATAGTGATTTGGGAAAAGGCCCAAATGATTGTTTAAATTGTTTTTATTATTATGTACAACTAGAGAAAAAGGTACGTGCTAAACTACCTGAGGAGTCCCAGCACATCCTTCCAGAGAAAACTAAGTGAGAAAGAATGTGCTACTAGGCAGGAAAGCACCTGACTCATCCAGCAGTTTAGTTGTTCTGTAGGCCACAGGAGATGTTGTCGCAGAACTGCTCTCTTCATGGTCACTGTGAATTGAAGATGTCAGAATAATTGAGGGTTAACAGCAGCATTTCATTTAGTGAGAAGGCTACTAAAATTACATAATGCACTATGCACTCTTCAGTTTTCCATTATTATAAGACATACTCTAAGCCACAATAATGTTTATAAATAGAAAAGGTTCCTTTTGACTTCCAGTGCTGGAGACTTCAATTTCTAATCACATAGCCCTTTCTTGTGGTACAGTAACAAGAAATGAAGACATGAGTGTGGCAGAGCAATAGCTACTTTCTTTATGGATGGAGAACAAAAAGGATGACAAAGAGTCTGGAATTCCATAGTCCTCCCCCAGTGCACATCCTTAGTGACTTAAAGTCCCTACAAAGCTCCAACCTAAAGATTCCAGGATATATCCAAGTCATACCCTGGAATCCATACTTTTAAATACATGGGCATTGAGGGGAAAATCCGAGGTCTACTGTAGCAGAAAATAATGTCCTAAAGGCTTTTTCAACAAATTGTACATTTTATGAAGATAACTTCCATTTCTTGGTGATGCAAATTAGACAAAATAGGCTGCCACATTTTGCTTGACTTGTGTAATCCAATTTGATAAAGAAGAGACAAGCAAAATGCTGAAGCCAGATATCAAAAGGAAAGTCATGATTNTTTGTCTTATTTCAAACCCTGAGTCAGATTCAAAGCTTGTTGATTGTAAAACTGAAGCTATGCCATTTGTGTTGGAATCCTGGAATTCCTTGCAAACATATTTTTCTGCCATTCACACAATGATTTGTCCATTAGCTTTGATGTGTTTGCTTTTTAAGTCTACTATGGGGAAAGGGTACCACCAACATCATTTTATGTCCTTTGTATATAAGTACATCAAAGAATTCAGAACTCCATCATTGCCTTTGTTAAACAAGAGTTTGCACATAGACAGATAAGTGGCAGAATGGGCCCATTTCCTCTCACAGTGGGTCCATTACATCTATCCTGTGATCATTTCCTTGGTTTATGAATACAAACTCAGGATGCATATAAGTACTGTCTGCTAGAATTCTTCTATTGACTGCATGTCTCTTAGCAGAAAAGATGATATAGAAAGGAAATCTCACATGAAGCATCTAAATGTTTTGTCCTTGAATAACATAGCAAATAAATATCATTCCCATGCAATTGAGAATGAGAAGAACACATAGCATGCATAAAAACCTAAGGGACTACTATTCTTTCTTCTGTTACTGAATAACTCATCTTTAAAACCACAGGAGACATAGCTCAGTGAATAAGAGCACTTACTGCCCTTTAGAGGACTTGAGTTCAGTTCCCAGCACCCATGTCAGGTGGTTCATAACTACCTGTAAATCAAGTTGGAGGAGAACCAATGTCCTTTTCTAACCTCCACAAGAACTCTCTATACAAATAAAAATAAATCTTATTACATTTCTTAAACCAGGTGTTATAAATTAATGATAAATAATAGTATTTGGTTGGACAATTTTCTATATAATCTATTCTTCTGTAATTCTCAATGCATTTATGAGTGTCAATATTATTTTCTGACTACATAGATTTTCTGACTACAATAGTTTTTTTTAAGTAGGTCTGGCATTGTTAATGAATTGCTTTTGACATTATAATTAGAAATAATGACAATTTATTATGTTAAAATTTAGGTCCATATAACTTTATAAGACGCACATCATGTTGACATCACTGTCACAGCATTACTCTTTCTATTTTTGTAGAAACTGTTAATTTTTGTCTTAATAACTGTTAATGATTGTGGGTCTCTAATATTCTGAGTTATTATTAAAAATTATCAGATACTCAAATAATTCTTCTAAAAATATAAAATTCAATTAATCAATAACAGAGGGAAGGATGACAATGATGTTATGACTGCAACAAAAACCAAGACTCTAACTTTTTTATGAACTATTTTAAAACAAAATATGTATATCCCAAACACAGATGTGCTTGTGTAGGTGTGATATTTTCATGAACATAGATTAATATATCTTCCAGTATTTGGTTGTCCTAATAATCTNAGAAGTATAGGTTTTATTATACCAAATAATTTACATTTATTTAGAAGGTTTGGCACTATACATTCAATACATACTTTTAACACTATCCTAAGCTCTTATTTAGCTTAATAGGACAATGAAGAGAATGTATGTTGCCTATGGTATTACATAGAATGTCAGGTCATGTACATCAGATTAATGACAGTATTTCCTTAGACCTGCAGAGTTGGAAATGACAATTATTTTGTGTGTTATAATAGGTTACAGAAATTCCAGAATTGAGTCAAAATGTTAAACAGATTCCAAGGTTTGTAATTGTATTAGTTACTTTTCTGTTACCAGGATAAAATATCATTAAAATATTTATCCATATAATGTGAATCTTACTTTTTTATACAGTTTAAAATACTATATATATTGCATCTGTATATGTATACTTTATATATGTATATATATATGCATATATGTATATAAAGTGTATCTGTGTAATTATAATTAAATATTTTTCCTCTATTTAATACATCAATATCATATCACTAACGTGGCATCATAGTCAGGTATTACAGACAGGAATCTATTCTAGGATGAAGTAATTTTAACAGAGATATTTTTGAACAAAGTCTGGGTTCTTCTTTCTTTCTCCTAACTTATAGATGTTATAATCAAGGAGTTACATTGCCAATCAATAACAACCTTCTAGAAATTTTTACTTCATGTTCGTTTTCTGTGAAGTGTTCAGAGGTAGCATTGCTTGGATAGATGAGAGATAACATGGAATTTTGATCAAAGAAGTGTTTCAATGTTCAGAAACATAGACACATAGACAACATTGAACTTGTATTCAATAAGTGTTTCCATAGCAGGTGGAACTTTGGATATCACTTATAACAAAACATTCATAATAACTATTTATGTTCATCTTAATTCACATGTAGACTATTCAAATATATTCCTTATTATATTTATTAAATCAAATTTTAATAATTAATGACAAGTAATAGTATTTAGTTGGAAAATTTGCTATATACTATACTTATTTTTTGTAGAATTTACAATGTATAAATGATTTTCAGTAATAAGTTTTGACTGCATAGATACAACAGTTGGTTTTTATCAGGAGTTCTGGCATTGCTAATGCATTACTTTTGACATTACAATTAGAAATAATGATAATTTATTATGTTAAACTTTAGACTAATATAACCTTATAAGATGCACATCTTGTTGATATAACTAACCATCACATTACTCTATATTTTTTGTAGTACCTATATTTTTGTCTTAATAACTGTTAATGATTGTGGATCTCTAATATTCTGAGTCAATATTAAATCATATACTCAAGTACTTATTCTAGAGATATATAATTCAAGTGATCTGCAGTATCTAAATGAAATTGGTTTAAAGAATGCTATGCGTATTAAAAACAAATCTATGAATATTCAAAGTTCTTGTATAAAATGGTGTATTATTTAATATATCCTATCCTTTTACTTGTATATAATTCAACTCATTTCTAGCTTACATTTAAATGGTATATAGTTATGATAGTATATCATTGCACTTTTATGCTATAGAGTTATTATAATATATTATTTCCAGGATACTAACAAGGAAAAGCCTCCACAACTTCTTTATAGAAAGAGTGTTTTATGAATACTTTTGATATATTATTATTTAAATGGGAAATCAGAGAGCCACCAATACAGAGATGTGCATCTATTAGGATGATGATTTACTTCTGGAATTGTAACAATGAAATTTATTAGAAAATCAATGACATAAGAGGCTAGATGACATATTTAAAGCTTGCTTATGCAGAATTATAATCTGTGTATTCTGTACTAATTAAGGAGTGTAAGTATCACACAACTCTGAAAAACTGGGCCCTGATTAAGTGCACAGAGCAATATTTTAATGAACACAGATGGGGCACCAAGCTGATAGTTCAGCCCAAGGCTATCACATATGGTTGTGCAATTGGGTAACAGCTCAAACAACTTGGCTGATCGAACAAGCAATGGCTGACATCTAACTCTGTGCTGCTTACCAAGCCATGAATATCCATGTCCTTTAAGGCAGTTATTCAGAAGTTACTCCAGGGTGCTGTATGTAAATGGAGAGATAATATAACACCCTTCTAAGTTTCCAATTATTTCATTTAGTCTATAGCAGTACAAATCAGTGTGTAATGATTTGTTCCATCTTTACATAATGCTGAGAATTGAGAGAAAATCTGAGTAAAAATTTCATCCTAAATGAAGCCTTTGACACTTACTAAGAGAATTCTGTTGTTAATCCATTTGGGACATGAGCAAAATTATACTGATTTATGTATATCGTAACATTTATGTGGCCCAATGGGAAGTTTTTTTTATTTAAAACTTGAACCCTGGAAATGGAGGATGGATTATCCTGTCAAAGACTTCTAAAAGCTAAGCAACATTGAAAATTCTTGGACAAAAGAGATAATTTTTAAAGAGGAAGGCTATTGTTTGACAACACATGACTTTACACTTCAGTATATGGTCTGAGTTTTTATTGGTTTCTGCATGTGAGGAGCTTGCAGTTACTGACTCTTCCAGCACTGTGTCCCAGTTTCCTACATTCTGATATTAACCCTTGTAGTGAATCTGAGGAACAAAACAGTTTGTTTATTGTGAACTGAAGTCTAAATCAATGATTTCAGGTACTAAAAATTCGAACATTTTCTTCCCCAGATGATAGGCAATCCCTCAACTGACTTCCAGAATGTTCTTCATGTTCTCTACATACCAAAAAGCTGGAAACAGAGTTGAAGTCATCTGTTGTCCCACATCCCTGCAGATAGAACAAGTTGACATTAGACCTCATTCTGGATGATCAATAAGTAACATGAGAAAAATGTGATAAAGTAACAATTATTTCATAACATGTTGTTGAAATAAAATGTCAGTTTTGTCACCTATCTATTAGAGAGCTATTGTAGATATAAAATATTAAAGACCACAGTGACCATGTCAAGAAGTGAGGTTCTGTATATGTAGAGGAAGAGTTTTAAACACTAAGTATATGATTTCTAAACCACTCAAAAAATTTAAAGGTTATTTTCTGTATGATGAACTGAGAACATATTAATGAAATATAATTTTAGCAATCACATGCTATAAGGAGTGAATCTGAAATTAGAATTGCCTTGAATGGAGTGAAACACCTGAGAGATGTAAATATAGTACCATGGAGCATAGTTATTTGTAAGCACAATTTTTGAGATGTGTAGTTGAGACTAAGGTNGATTTGGTAGCTCATGCCATCATCAAAGGTCCTTTAAACTGTAACCAAACACACTTTAGAAACTCAAATAATGCAAAAGCATTCTTATGGACATAAAAATTATGACATAAAACATGTAATTATACTAAAATAGAGAGCAGAAACAAATATGAAAATTGACCTATAGAATGCCTAAATAAAAGTCAACATGGTACAATATGAAGTGTCTATCCCTTGACTTTTGACTTTCTATTGATGTTCTGCATTGGCTATTTTTACTTTTAAACATCAGCATATCCGTGTAAATAGTAATTCTTGTGAAATAGCCTAAATGTTCTATTGCCCTTTACAATATCGTACCTCCATTTTTGACACATTGGTTTTACTTTTAGTTTTGTTTTATTTTGATAGCAATTTTTTTAAAGCTAAGATTATGTTTCCTTTTCTAGTTTATGGAGGTGAATAAATGCATAAGTCAGTAGGACATACCCGGAGCACTGACCTAAGAACATGCACATCTTTCATTTTAGTCCAACAAACTTATCCTTACCTTTTATCTTATTTCCTTCCTGCTGGCAACACATTACTGTTAAACTGAAAGTGAATTCCCCACATCGAAGCCATTACTAACCTTGTTCCTATCACAGGTCATTATAGACAAGTGAAAGTTTCTGATTCTTTGAGACATTAGTTTTCACTCATTCTTTTCTCTATCTGCACACCTTTATCACAGACATTCTTGCATAGATGAAGGTGACTTGAATGGTTATCATGATCAAGAAGGACTACAGGAAAAAAAAGCAAGCTATTGCACTACAAAAATCAAGTTGTTGAACCCAAACACAGAGTATACGGACAGCACAAATTAGACTCAATTAACTAAATAATAATAATAATAATGATAATAATAATGATAATAATAAATAGTAATAATATTGAAGAGGAGGAAAGGGAGATAATGTTGGGTGTATAATGAAGTATAGGTATGGATCTGGAAGAAGTAGGGAAAGGGTGGTAAATATGTCTAAAATTCACTATATGAAATTCTCAAATAATAAAAAAGAATATTTAAAAAATTAAAAATTGGCTGATGTGGCAAGTCTTTCGTAGAGAAACATGCATACATTTAAGAAAAAAAAATAAATGTAGTGGATGTTCTGTGTTTTGTTAGTGCACTGAAGAGGGATGAATGTTTTAACTAATAATTTCTTTCATAGTCTGGTCACACTTTCCTGGTTTCCTCATATGCAGACTTGAGTTATTGCTCTTTCTATGTGTCTTGCCCTAGCATTGCAGAGTAGGAAAAAAAACATGAAGTAGGAAAACAAATGTGCTACAAAAAGATTACCCGGGACAGGGTTATTAATTACTTGATCACTGTCACCAGCTCTGGAATCAAAAGTTTTACATCTTACTTATAATTAGGTAAAAAGAACACAAAATAAAATAACAACTTACATTTTAACTACTACCAAATATTTCCTTTTTCTGTTTCACATAAATTCTCCAAGCCCAAATATTTTCAAATTCCTCAATATTTTCAAATGCTTGCATGTTTTTAGATGGAGAGTCTAGACAGTCAAATGCTGATGTGTACCTTTTTAAGGATAGTGACAAAATTAATAATGGTATCTGTAACAGATTGAACTCCCTTGTTGCTATGGAACAAATCATAACTTTTTAAAACTGACTCTGTATCTAAAGGTCATTTAGCATTGTTAATGTTACAATCATACTCCAGTTCTCCTAGCGCAGGAGTTTACTCCCGTTTTTCATCAGTCAAGCTTTGTTAGTTATGTAGTTCTGTTTATGAACTTGTCTGTCTATCTAGTAATTAGTTGCAGCATTCAACTATTTCCATCTGATCGGAACTCGAGTGTAACTCTTTACTCTGACTTAGCTTCAAAGTCTGGCGCACTTTCAGATTCCCCCTATCCTAATGCCTTCAGTAATAGTCAACAAATTGTATAACAGCCTGTGGCTGCACCTCACCCCTCATAGGACCAATGCTTCCTAGATGCTTTTAGTAGAAGACTGTGATACATGGAGGCTATTAATCCTCTGAGTTTTGTAAAGAGATGCAATTGCTGTTTTGGTCTGACCTTTGTTAGTACGTATCAATTAGGCTTTTTTAAAAAACTTGATTCTGATCTTCTTAATGTTTTCATGGAGTATAGAAACATATACTTTGAGGTTAACAGTAGACTCAGAATTTGTTTGCTTCCTAATCCCATTCTCTGAGACATCCTTTGTAGAATTGATTACTGACATTTACAATACACTTTGAACTCGTGTAATGTCAGATAAAAGCATTTAACATTAGCTCCTGACTACTGAGAATAAGCTTTGTAGAAAGCACTTTACTTTCTATGTAGGATATAGCCAAAAAAGTTTTAGTATATTTCTAAAGGGAAACAAATATCTTATGTTTT
>LZPO01046531.1:0-10717 GCA_001675575.1 Neotoma lepida
GACATTATTATAACCTCTATATAGTTCCCTGGCCAAGGAGGTCTTCAAGCTACCAGGTACTCAATGAGAACTTTTTTTTTTTTTTTTTTTTTTGAAACAAGGTCTCTGGTCTAGGATGGCCATGAACTCCCTACAACCTTGCAGTTCTGGGACTATAGGCATGTGCAATCAAACCTGAATTTAGAGAAGCCAAGACTTGAACATATTAGGCAAGGCCCCTACCAACTAAGCTACACCCCAAGTTTCTCAATGAAATTTTATTGAATCAAAATAAACTGTCACCCCTTCCCTTAAAGGAACTTACAAAAGCAAACACACTGGAGTTGTGCTCAGTCCTACCACAGTTCTGGCTAAATTCTCTATTCCAGGGTACTCTGTAAATGACTAGGAGAATATGAGCCTAGAAACCAAGGGAGTCCACTTTTGTCCATACACGAACTTGAATGCTTTTAAGACTTTTGAACACCAACTTCTAACACAGTCACAGACTTCCAGTGAAGGATCAGGGTACTGCCCTTTGTAGGGTGCTGCAGCTTCAGGACATGGATGGATGGATCGTGCAGATTGCTGGTATTATTGGACCTGAGGCTCTTGGCCTTTCCTTTAGTGGCCCCTCCAGTCATTGCCCACTAAAATGTAGATCTTCATCACTCAACTCTCTAGCCATAGGTTGCACTCTGGGTTACAAGCAATGTGAGACAGAACAGTTACTTTCAGGTCTAAGAGGGAGGATGAACTTCAGCAGGCTGGTAAGTTTGAGAGACTGGCAGAATACGCAAGATCATATACATAAAAAGAAAAGAGAAGAGGGAGGCAAGGAGTGAGGCCCCTTCATCCATCATTCTTGCAATTTCCTGGGTATTATATTTTGATTTAATGTTCAAGAGCAGGGGCCTTTCCCAAGCTACACAAGGACTATGAAGCCAGATCCCTTTTTAACACAATGTGCACTATATTAATAGTTTCCATTTTAAAACCCTAGAATGATGGTGATGAAGCGACATTTTAAAAAGTGTTTATCCTTCACATCCATTAAAACATTGAGAACAATTTCTACCTAACCCTTGGCAGATCGTCTACCAGGAGAGTTATCTGCCTTTTGTTGGCTTGGTATTAATTCTACATCAACTCTAACTGCCCCCAAGACACAGATGGCTTGTGTTAAGCACCTATTAATAATGACAAGCACCAAAAAAAAAAAAATCCATGTCAAGGAGAGCTAAAGACGATGCCAAAATAGCTAGGCCATTTCTAGCAAAATGGTGGTAATGATTTTGTATGTGAACATGCTGCCCAGGGATCTACAGAATCAGAACTGTGATATGATGGCATGACAGGTGGAAGGCAGACAAGCGAGACCAGAATTACTGGTGAGAGGTTCTTAGATCATAATCTCTGTTTTCTAAATCTTTATCATGGAAAAAAATGAAATAAAGACTAACAGACAGACTTCTGTCTCCCACACTACCATATGTACTCTCTAAAGTATGGCTATGCACTGTCTATATGACAAGAGTTCTAAGACTGTTTGGAAACAATGAAATAACTGCCTTTCTATTGCTCAAGTTAAGGGAAGTTTTCAATAAAATAAGAATCCTTCTTAAATGTCTTTGGTAACAACTACTGGACAGGGGTGCTCCCAGAGCGTTTTCATAAACTTCTAAAAACCCTACATTAGAAAACAATTATGGACTTCACTTGACTAGCAGCAAGGCAGCAAAGAATCCTATACATGGATCTGTGAAAGATCATAACAAACGTGTGGGATCTGTGACCTGGTAAGCAATCATGAAAAGCTGAATAAAAAGGATACTGCACAGGACCATCCTCATGGTATCTAGTCTCTCATAAATACATATGCAGACACGTCACCTAGGTACTTAAGTTCATGATCCCCACAGCTATGGAAATAAGAAAAAGAATGGTGTCTGGGATGTTTTTGCTCTGTGTGACAATGTAAGGGGGTGTGGACACATTTGCACAGGGGCGCAGAATAGAAGCTTTTGTGTAGAATGGAGTATGCAGATAGAGAAGGGGGAAAAGAACCCTGGAAATGGTCAGGGGTGACCAGAATGCCACAGCTGGATTGCATGCACCCATTCAAATGTTCTGCACTTGCTGACTTGTTTGTCTTCCATGTTAAAGATGCATCAGTCTAGGAGAGCACTCTCTAGGTTTTATTGTTTCNTCAGTCTGTGTCTTTACTAAAGTCATTTCCAGAGACAACATCAACATGAACTTGAGTCGAAAAATCCTGGGACTAGTGGGTTGGTATACAGGGAGTCTGTGTTTGCTTCAGGTTAAGGGCACATATCTCCGGGCCTAATGTGGACAGATGATGCTCTAGGGCTGAGCCCAGCTTCTTTGATGTCTGTAAATGCTTACATAAACATCAAGTAATATGACCCTGGAGAGTTTTGTCAAGAATTTCCATAGCTACCCTCACAAGCCCTTACAGCTACACAAAGACCATTAGCAAACACTAAAATGTGAAAGGAAGTGAGAAGCAGAAAAGAGGAATACTTGGGGACTCCACCCGGGATGAAATATGTCAGAACTATTAAGGAACACAGGAGGAAGATGCATCTGGCTCACACCCTCTTCCTTTTTGGTTCCATCTGCCTTTTGTTCTCTGTCACTGCTCACTAAGGTGTCACTAAGGGAGAAAGTTTGTCCGATATGAAAATCTAACCAGACTTCACTGTGCTGATATTAGGGGCTTCTGGGAGGTGGTTTTATTGTTCTTAGGATTGGGATTAGCGCATTATAAAAAACCATCTGAGACAGTTCTCTAGCCCTCTTTCCTCAGGTAAAGGCACAACTGGAAGAAATTAGTTTGTAATCTGCAAGGCCCATGCTGGCACACTGGTCATGCATTCCCAGCCTCTCAAATTGTGAGAAATGAACTTCTGTTATGTATACGTCAAAGTCTATGGTACTTTGTTGAGCAGCTGAATTTAGGGAAAGCTCTACCTTCTCTGGGGACCAGATGAGGAGCAACCTTGGATGGGGAGGCGCTGGCCAGAGACACAGACTTGCCACAGTGCACCTTCATAATAGGGATCTAGCCAGAGGGAGGGAGGTAGTTGTTGCTCAGATAAGTGGGGGAACACAATATAAATTATGGAAGCCTAGTGATTCACAAATTAAAATTCAATGCTACATTTTCAGACATCCTTTACACAGTTGACGCTTCCTGTTCTGGGGGAGGTGTGACTTTATTTCCACCAGTGATTTTTACAAACTGAACTACAAAATGACAGAAACTAAGCTTCCAGAAATACCTTAAAGACAATGAGCACAGGCAATGACATTATAGTAGGCGGGGTCTTTGGTTTGGGATGGTGACGGTAACGAGAGCTGTTGAGAATGTCTCACTTACCTTCTCACTGGAATTTTACCAGTCGTGTTGGTCAGAAAGGCCAGTTTCATCCAGCTGGAAAACAAGAGCAACACTGCCTCAGTGCTCCAGCTCCTTAATAACTTTGACGAAAAGCTTCTTCATAGAGAACATCTATTCTAAAACTCATAATTATGAGATGAATTTTGAACCCTTAGATTTTAGTGCACTTGGTAAAATTTGAATTTAATTCAAGTTACACAATATTTTAATGCGTCTTGGTAACATTTACAACACATTTACAGTAAAATATCTATCGTCTGAAATTCAAATTTAACCAAGAGTCCTATTTTTTAAAATCTGACACCCCTAGGGGAATTAGAATTTGAATGTTTGTTTTGAGCAAAACATGGTTCCTGTCCATGCTCCTGTTGGTTTTGCTCTTCATTAAAACACTCAGGTGAGAAGAAATTTGACTGTCTAGCCTTGCTCTGAGGGTCAATGGGGAGTCACCACTCCCTGCTCCCAAAGTTAGGATGGATAAGGAGTGGGAGCCTTCTTTAATCTTCAGTCCTCGGGGAAGGTCTCAGAATGGTNGGTAACTCTGCTTTCCCCAAGTTCTCAGGACATGTGGCCAGCCAGACCATTCCAGCACATGTCGGAATCAAGACTGTTCTCAGCTAATGACTCCTCCTCCTATTATTTCTAGGCACTAACAATTTGCAGTCTAACATCATGTCTTTGGGAATGTTTCTACCTTAAGTTCCAGAAGTACAAGTTGCTATTTTGTTTGGGAGATGTTTTAAGGACAAAGAGTAAGGGAAGCAGAACAGGCAGGGAGCTGGCTTGAGCAAACTTGTATTTCAACTAGTTTTTACATGACCTCATATGATATGCACCAGCCTTGGTGGCGTAGGGGCTAGCCCTGTTATCCTGTTTCAGTTTGTTGTAGAAACAGGAGTACAATCTCCCAGGCATGGGGACTTCCTCTGGAGACACATCCTCTGGAGAAGATGCAGGTCTGCACTCTTGGTAAGCAGCCTGTGGCTGGGTGAACAGCTCCACTGCCCAAAGAGCTGGTGTCTGCATATTGGATACTCAAGTCTAAGTAAGCTTTCCATGACTTTGATCCCTTGAAGCCATCATCAGCCAGAGTCACAATATATAATAATCTCTAGGTTCTCTCTAAGGAAATATGCACATTGACTCTGAGGAAGGAGAGGCAGCTGCACAGCAAATAGGAATCTACAAACCAGACACTAGGTGAGGTGCTTTCTGATTTCATCCACATGGTAATGTGGTTCTCTGATGGAGGACTGTGAAGCTAAGGATTTGCCCAAAGTGGCAAAGCTGGAGTTTATAGCCCAGAGTTCACACTGTTAAGCACCCACTAAACAACCAGGAGGTAAGAACAGCAAGTGCCTAAGGGACTGTTGGTCCATGGAGTAAGGGGATGGATCAGTGGATCATTCTCTTGGTTCGAGGGCCTCATTTTGCAGAGATGGAAGTTTATCTCCACAACTTCAACATATGGTTGCCTTGGGACCTCATAGCTACCTGCCACTCACAGCCCCTATGAAAACAGGCAGTCACACATGATTGTGGACCACTGATTTTCTGGGATTTCTATTTTAGAAACTTTCATTTGACTCTGAGCAGGGTTACAATTCTACCAGTGTAGTAGACTACTTGGGATTCTAGGAACAGTGATTGGCACTAAGATCTTCAGGCCTTGATTGAATCACTGACTGAAATTTAGAAAGACATTTCAAAGAATCCTGAGATCCCAGGCCACATATTAAAGTGGTATTGCTGGGGGTAGGACTTCCTGCTTTACTTCAGCATCAGATGCTTTTTCCAATGCTTCTCTTGGCTATACCCTTAAATTGTCAGCTTTACACAGTGGAGACCTACGATACCCTAGCACCCAGCCTACAGGCCAGGCATGCAGAGGTATCTATCAGAAGATGGACACAAAACCAATGCTTGGAACCCTTTGAGGACTGAATGGCCAGTAGCTTTTGGCTATAAACCTTTTTTTTTTTGGATACAAGTTTGGTGAGGAGGAGTCATCACAAGTGCCTTGCTAAGTGGTATAAATACAGGTATGTGGGTTGGTCAACTTGCAAAGTCAGATGGACAGAAGGAAAGGCAGGCAGCCATTGGCTGATGGGTGATGCACTCTTTCCCTCCTAATCAGATCACTTAACAGACAATTCCTAAGAACAAGGGGCATTGCAAACAAAACTCACTGTTTCTTGAGGCATGTCATCGGGCTGACGTTGTTTGCCCTGAAGTTGTGAATGATTGATCTCAAGCCTTCTACCCATTGCTGGAAAAAGAAGGGAAAAAAAAATGTCCTAGTGAGCAATCTTCTGTAGCCAGGTACGGTGTTTTTATTAGACAGCCTGCCTCCTCTGTGCAATTAAACGACAAACTCTCCTTTTATCCCTTCCTGCCACATAGCCATCTATATTTTACACAGTTGTATTTTATTCTTTAATATACAGCTTTCATTCTTCCCGTTAAGATAAATGTGGCATCTGCACTGCATGAAAGACTGGATTGCCTCAAAGAGATGCCACCCACTGGATGACTTGCTAAGCTTTCTACTTGCAGCCTGTTTAAATATAAGCCTTATTATTTTAGTTGCTCGGCTCTTTCTAAGCAATGCTGTACAGTACATGCTGATACATTTACCTATTTCATTTTAGAGGACAATGTGATGAGGCCCTTCATTGCAGTGTCTGATTCATTCCATCTGGGCTGCTTACACAGCTTACCTGTCTGCATTTTCGAGCAAAGCCTTAAAAAGTAAAAGATTCCCTGCCTGCTGCCAGGGTACCCAGAACAGGCAGAGATGTGCTCACATAATTTCTGTATAAGGACTTGGACCTCAGCTGGAGTTCATACCATCACTCCATGGGTTTACAAGGAAAAGTGAAGACAGATTGAGCATGGCAGGGAAGAACTTTGGGTCTGTAAAAGGGCATTTTACTAGAAAAGGCTAGCCATGAACTAAGGCCAACACTGCTCTTGGATCCAATATCTGATGCTAATGAATGCCATAAAAGAGTGACACCTTGGTAACATGTTTTGTAGCAAATTGGTACTTGGGAATAAACAGAGTTAAGGCTTCTCTCAAGCCCATTCCCTACCTCCTTAGGTTTACAGCTAGTGCCAATGGAAAAATGATATTTTGGAATGGGTAGTAACATAAATGTGAACTCCACTGTCATCGACCACATGATTCCTTAAATTCAAATTGAATAGATCTAAAACTGGATGTCTCAGCTGGCACAAAAGTGCTCCAAAGCCATGACAAGGTTGCTAGGCACTGTGCTGAGAGTGCCCTAGAGAAACACTGCTGTCATCACAGAAGTTCCTGTTGCACAGCACTTCTCAAGAGCATCAGGCTTCATACCACAAGGACAAGGGATTTCATCTGTGCAAGACCTGAGTTGCTGACTGAGTTATAAGGGTGTGGTTTGGGGTCTGGGGTTTGGGCATTTGATGTCTTCTCATTTTAATTTTGGTAAAACATGTAGAACATAAATGTATCCTTCTCAGGGGCATTAGATAATTCAGCAAGTCCTGCACCCATCAACACTATCTGTGCCTTTCCCCTTGACCCCCACTAGCTACCATTCTGTTTTCTGTGTCTATGTAAAAACACAGACTATGCTAGGTATCTCAAACAAGAATAATAATGTAGGATTTGCCATGTTCTGATTGTCTACTTCTCTAGGCATAATGTTCTCATTATGGTTCATCCATTCATTCGTCTTTTGATGGCCACCTGGGCTTCTTCTTCATTTTGGATACTGTAAATAACGATATGAATTATTTTGCCTAAGTGCCCATGGGCAGAATTGCAGGATCACATGAAAATTCTTCCAACTTTAAAAGGAAATGCCACACTGCTTTCCATGATAGCTATGTCATTTTATATTTCTATGAACAGTGCATGAGGGTGCTAACTTCTATATCCTCACTAGCGCCTATTTTTTTTTATAGGTGCCATCCTGTTGGGTGTGAAGCTAATGGCTTTTGCTGCCTCTGACTGTCCCAGTCATTGCTAACTGCTTTCTGATGGAAGATGGAGGAGCTCTGAGAGGCATCTTCCCTTCGGTAGCTGGCAAAGGCCATTTTCTGAGAACTGCAAATAGCATCAAAAGCTTCAACAAACAGGTGAGGTCTGGGTACTGAGAAAGAAGCAAGAAATGAAATAGAAGCTTTAAAGAATTGCTTCGTTTCTCATCATCAGACCTCTTGTCCTCTGTCAGGCTAAATATGGACTTGGTTCCCGGGAGATTATCGAATATCCTGTTATTGGCCTAACAAACCACAGGCCCACACAGTTTCCCAGGAGCAGACAGAAAAAGCACAAATAATTTGGATGGCATTAACTGAGGGCATTTTCTCAACCTGAAGGCTTGAGATATATTCCAAAACACAGAACAAAGTCCAGTTTCCTAGGGCACAGAAGTGGCTGGTGCAGAGAAAACGACACGGCTGTTTTTGATTGTGCTAATTTAGTTGTTTCTAGAAATAACCTCCAGGACCTGGGGGACGGGGGGAGGGTTGAGGAGGCTTAAGCTGCCTTCATCCATTTTTTGAAAACAGCATTGGGGAAGACTTTTGTTTATTTGAATGGAAAGGTGATGACCTTTGAGGTCACCGCAGGACCCATGCAGCAGCAAATGCCACCATCATCCTCAGGGCCTGCTCAGCACTGGGCAGGGAGGTTTATGCTATATTCATTTTGTGAAGATGAAAGCAAGGCCAAGGGCCTTGCCCAGAGTCACAGAGCAACTGGCTCAGGGCAGACCTTCATGTTGGGGGTATTTTCACTCAATGGCTTGTTTCACCTCTCCCTGTCTAATGAGGGAAAGCTCTTCCACTCCTCCCCCATGTCCCTGCCACTACTCAGGTCAAACACATAGTATAATGAGTCCCAGTGACTATAGGAAAAATGTTAATGCTTGGCATGTTTTGTTGTTTTTTTTTCAAACATTAAATAGATGAGATGCCAGCAGGTGTCAGTAGAGTCCTAGAGTTTCCTTGAAAGTTTTGCCAGGCATGAGCTACAGGCGTATTGATTGCTTTGATCATTTCCAGACTAACAATTTTAAAATGGTGATTTAGGATACACCTGTTTGAATTGCTTAAAGTAAGTTTGAATTATTTATCAGCATTAAACCTTTAGAGGTGCATCTCTAAGCCCTTTGATGACAGACATGCCTTGTTGGGGCCTTAGGCCTGCCACAGTGGGCACTTTCTGGTCCTGCTGTCCTGAGTGGACACAAGTAGCCTGGGTGCAACAGAACTTGGCCATGGCATGAAACAGCACCTGAACATGAAATAGGGGCAGGGTTCCCCGCCTTTACTAGCAGGCTGTAGCTTTACTAAACTCTCTCAGCTTTCTTTTAAATTTTAGTTTTATTTATTTTATTTGTGCTGAATATTGAAGCCAAGACCTTGAGCATACTAAACACAAGTTCTACCACTGATAACCCCTTTATTCTCTCACTTTTTAATCCTTTCTAATATTTTCTAAATTAAATTAAGACTTATTGTATCCCTTCTCAGGAAAATGGAATCCTTGAGGAGACTTCTGAAGGATTTTGCTGGACATATGTAGCAGAGGGGGAGGTTCCTGGGACACTGGGCCTATCTTCTAGCACTCCTTGACCTTATTTTCTCCATGCAGACAGCCAGACAGCACCCAACATCCTGGGAAATGTCTGGGCCTTCCTCTTTTTGTCTCTCCTTGCTGTAGAACACTAGGAAACATTGTCCCAAACAAAAAGAAGCCCTTCCCAGTAAGAGGATGCAGAAACACACAATTACAACTAAAACCACATGAATTTAAACTGAGCAGAAATGTCAATGTTTTTTCTTTTAAAAAGTAAAGCACAGACAAGGGGTTCACTGCAAATTCAAGGTCAGATTGGTCTACAAAGCTCAGGAAGCCAGGTTTGTGGTTTAGCTTCCTCCTCCCCACTCCATGTCCCAGATTCCAGTCCAGCTCTTTCTAGAGTCAACATCACCCCAAATCACCTTATTCATCTGAGGAGACCACCAACAGGATTTCATTTCATTCTTCAGTCCCTACTCTATATGCAGTGGGATTCATCTCAAGGAAATATGCCCAACAGTAGCCANAGATCTGCTAGTTACAGTATCCCAGTAGACAGGAGTGGTGGTATACACCTGCACGCCCAGGTGCCAGCCTGAGCTGTACTGTGAGAGCTTCTCCCTCCCTTTTTCCCTCCCTCCCTCCCTCTCTCTCTCCCTCCCTCCCTCTCTCCCTCCCTCTCCCTCCTTTCCTAGCTTCTTCCCTCCCCACTTCCCTCCTCTTCCTTCACCTCCTACCTCATCTTCTAGACCAGCATCAGGATGACTTGGGGAAGTTGTTAAAATATAAGTGATCGAGTCTAACTTCCTGACTCAGTATGTAGGGATGGGGTGTCATAGAATGGGGAACAAAAATCTGTTTCTTTTTAATTTTTAAATTTGGGGGATGGGTCATGTAAACTAGGGTGTCACAAATGGGAGGTGAGTGCTTTACCAGTGACCCACAGCCTCAGCCTTCAGAAATCCGTTTCTAACAAGTTTTGCAGTTAATTCTTCTGTCAACTCCGACTGAAGAAGCAAGTTCTAAACACCCACAGTTCTAAACACTCACACACACACACACACACACACAGACAAATGGCTATACACCGACACACACACACGAATATACACACATGGACACACATGGATGGACACAGACACACACACACAAGGACACACGGACACACAGGGACACTCCACTTGGGTGCCAAGGGGCAGCAAGTTTTTCAGGGAACTTGTTAGAAATGTAGTCTTAGGTGTCATCACAGATGCCCTGGAACAGAGTCTACGTTTACCAGGTGAGCCTGTGCATATTCATTTGAAAAGCATGGGTTGAAAAAGAGTAGTTCCTCCCAACCTTTTAGTCTCCCACTGCCCCATCAAGGAGGGTCTAGCTAGGCTGTTTCTGTCTGAATCTGTTTAGGCCATAATAAAATGCCACAACTAGGTGGCTTATAGACAAAATACATTTATTTCTCAATTTCTGGAAGCTGGGAAGACCAAGATCAAGGAACCAGCAAAAGCAGTGTTTGGTGAGTGCCCATGTTCTGGTTCACAGATGGTGCCCTCTACACATTGTGGGAAAATGACATGTGTCTTTCTGGGATCCCTTTATTCCCCCTAAACTTCCCACTCTCATAATCCCATCTCCTCCTAAAGGCCACATCCCCTAATGCCATTGTCTTGGGGATTAAAAGTTCAACACATGAACATGGTGGGACTTAGAGCTTTAAGGGAGCTGATGTCAGTATGCTT
>LZPO01046533.1:0-10700 GCA_001675575.1 Neotoma lepida
GTGTGTGTGTGTGTGTGTGTGTGTGTGTGTGTGTACATGACACTCATGAAATCTGTTTTCATAAAATGTGCAATTCGGCACTGTTAACTATAGTTCTGGTAGGTATTGCAGATCTCTGGTATGTATATTGAACATGACAACTCCATTACCTTGCTTCAAACACTCAGTATACACTATCCATGAAACTGGTTTCTTTAGATAACTCATACAGATCTCTTGTGATTGCCCGTCCATCACTGATTTGTTTTTCTTAGGGTAATTCCCTCAAATTTTATCTGCATTATTACAAATATTATTTTTCCTGTGGTGGATGATGTTCATCTATGTACATGTGTGTTTGTGTAATTTTCTTCATCTCTTAATCATTCAATGGGCCTTGGGATTGCTTCATATTTTGAAAATTGTGAATAATTCTGCACTGAACAAAACGGTGCAGATTTCCATTTGAGACTCTGATTTTAATTACTATGAATATATATGCAAAATAGAGTTATTAAACCACAAGGGAATTCAGTTTTAAATTTTTGATTAATATCTTCCTGCTTTCCATACAGACTTTGCAATTGTGCATTCCTACTAGCCATATGAAAGGGTTCTAATCCCTCCTCATCATTATCAACACTTGCTAACTTCTGTTGTTTTGATGGCAGATGTATTATGTGGGATGTATCATTTAATAGGACATTCTTCTTACATATCTTACCATACACTATCTATATATCTTGGCACTCTTTCATCTACTTATATTTATTTTATAAGTGGAAACTGTAAGACTTATGAAGGACTTCTTACAAGATGTTTGAGACTGTAAAAGTAATGGTTTGCAATGATGATACTTACACAGCCATAGATAATAGGAATATATTTATGTATTTTCCTAGATATGCTTAGACACAAATTATGCTAAAAGAGATTCAATCTTTTTTTCATTTGGTAAATTATATTTCTCATGTAAAAGATCAGTGGAACAATTTTAGTCATGTAATACCTTGCCTGTTGCTGAAATTTGACAAGATATATGAATTCTAATACATATAGAGTTAGAATACCCAAATATTAGAATGAAATAAGGACTCAGTAGACTTGGTGAGTAGATAAAGAATTACACAGCTTGCTTTTTAGAAAAAAAATTCTGGTTTTACATGGAAGATAAAATTTTTCCTTCATGAGAGATTAATCAGTCCCCAGCTTAATTCACCATCCATACTCGCAGTGTAAATTACCCAACGAAGTCAAAGCGAGACACCTCTGAGTACCGTTTGTCCTTATGCTGATGAGGAAGCCTGAGTACCTGATAACAGGTTGTGTGGCTTTGAGATCCAGCTGGAGAACATTCAATACCCATCGTCTACTAACAGTAGTTAATATTCTCGTGCTAACATCAAACTGGAAAGGTAAACAACACCGTGGTCTTAAAGCAAGCAGGTATATGAATGCTACAAAGTATTGTACTTATGGTGAGAATGATCAATGTGTCCAAAACCTTGCAATTATTGTTAAATAAACAACTGAACTTTTNTACAGCTGACTGGTTTAGTAAAATACTCTAGTGGTCACATGCTTCACACTATTTCAGCAAGAATAAATCAGGATTCCTAAACTATGTATGCTGCTCCTATGATTGAGTAACAAGGAGTAAAGATAAATCTAGAAAGGTCTTTTTGTGACTAACTTTGATTGTCTATTTCAACGCCACCCCCAGATTCATATACTGATATTCTACCACTCCCACAATGACAGTGTCAAAATGCTGACCATTTAGGAGGTGGATTTATTAGATCATTAGAACAGAGGTTTAAAAAGGGTTTCCTGCCTTCTAAAGATGTGCCAAATGAACTTACTTCATCTTCACTTCTTGAAGACACACAAGGATCTATTGATAAACCAGGAAACAGGTCACCAACAAATAACAAATATCTTCAAATGATGATTGCAGATTCCTCAGTTTCCAGTCCCCTTTAGGGACTTGGAGCATCTAATATTGCTGACCAATTTGGTGGGGTTTAGAATCACCCGGGAGACACAGCTCTGGCTGTGTATCTGTGAGGGTCTTTCTGGAGAGGTAGGAAAACCCTTCTGAATACAGCTGACACTATCTCAGTGGTTTTGGTTCCAGACTGGATTAAATGGATACATGGAGTAGAGCAGCAGCATCCATCTATCTCTTCTTCCTCACTGCAGACACCAAATGACCTTATGTCTCACCATTACTTCCTCCTCCTATGCCTTCCCCTCCATAACGGAGTATATCCCCTGTAAACCTTGAGCAAAATGAGCCCTTCCTTCCTTAGTTTGCCTCTGTCATTTTTGTTGTTANTGAAATGAGAAAAATGATTGTTCCCTCTTGGTTCTACCTTGACGCTAATGTGCTTTCTTGAGCTAGGGGGTTACGCACTTCTGTAAGTTAGTTGCTTCCACGTTTTCTTTATCATTCCAGGAAATGGATTTCAAACTAAGCTTCAGACAATACAAAACAGAAGTGGATGGCAACAATAGTTTAGTTTCACTTCAAGTTGACGGATATAAAGATTGTAAAAGCTGGTGGATATATATATATATATATATATATATATATTTTTTTTTTTCCAGGTGCAAATTAAGGTAATGATGTTACCAGGTAAGTTAACTACTGTTCTATTAGTGAAGAGTAGAGAGACATGGAAACAAATGACCATCTCTGACACAGGATACAATCCACCAAACACTTCTTACTCCAAGCTATCCTCATACAAATGTTTTTAAAATAGTAAGAAAATTTTTACATAGATGTTTATGAAATAAGTTATTGTCAAAACTTTGAGAGAGAAAGAAGGAAGCATGTAAAATGAAAAGTTGTTCTCTCACCCATCCTCACCTGGATTGTGCAGCTCCCATTGTGTGCTTATGACAGTAAATATACAAGGAACTCTTTGTTGAGTAGCGAATGTAATTCTAGGAATCTTCTAGTTTTTGAACATACACCACAATATGGCTAATACATAATGAAATTGATAAGCCTGTGCAGTTAGAAGTAATTTTTGGAATTTCAACTTATAGATTTTAACAGAGATTTTATTTCTATATTTGAGGTTTACACACACACACACACACACACACACACACACACAGACAAATGTTTACCAGGTTACCAAATTTTAGTGACATACAATTATACAAGAAAATTTGATTAATTGCAAACTTTCATTATTCAAATTATTATTAATTAGATTTATTTTCAAAGAGGCCACTAGCATAGTCAGTATTCTAGTTTGTTTTTTGTCACTGTGAAATAAACCCAACTTGTATAGGCAAGATTTGCTTGACTTACATTTCTACATATCAGTCTATCCCTGAAAGAAATCAGGACAGACAATTCAAAGCAGAACCTGGATGCAGAGAGTGAAGCAGAGACCATGTAAAGATGCTCTCACTGGTGTCTTCTCAACTTGAATGTTTAGCTTGCTTTCAATCGACCACCTTCCCACATTAATCATTAATCAAGAAATTGCCCTCTAGATGTGTACACAGGTCAACAAGAAGGAAGGCATTCCTTTGCTGAAAATCCCTATTCCCAGTTTTTGTCAAGTTGACAAAAATGAACAAACATCTTCTACAAGACATTCTAGGTCATCATAAGATACATTTGTGCTAGATTCATTGGATTGACAACTAAGGATCTTATTTTATTACGCCATTAAACATAATAAAAAATTGATATTTTAACAAGTATTTTAGTATGAGAACTTTATGAAAACTGCACAGTGATGATTGACTAGAATTTTTTAAATTCAAAAGTATTTTCTTTATAATTTTGAGACTAGGAAGACAGAAAACCATAAGGGAAACAAGGAATCTAGGCTTCCTCACGACACCAATGTTTCCTGTCAATCAGAATGCCCCTTTATGTTTAAATATTCTTAGCAACAACTTGTCGTGATTCTACTTATAGATACACACAGGTTACAAATGATGTTCTTTTGTCTTTTAAAAAGCTCATTGTTTGATTATTTCATGTGTATACAATATATTTTGGTCAAATCCACTTCCACTCAATCCCTTATAACTTCTCTTACTTCCCCTACACTTCTCTATCCCAACTTGATATATTCTGCTTTTAACACACTGAGTCCAATCAGTACGACCAGTGAGTGCTTACATTGGTGCTCTTAATACAGAGATGAGCAACTAGACAGAGTCTAGGGAACAAGAGGCCTTGTAGTTATCAACTCTAAATGGGATGCTTATATTATTCCTTCCCTTCCCCAGGCTCAATAATTTTTGCAGAAAAGAGGGGTGGAAATGTTGCATGAGTCAGAGATCACAGAGGATTGCTAGCCATGATTTTTTAGCAATAACTTTACTTGTAGTAGAATAAATTATGATTTAAAAGTATTTTTCCCTATTTCTAAGGCATAAAGATTTTACAAACCCCAGATTTAACATTTTTTATTGTACAATATTACTATCATCTCCAAAGCTAGAACTGACATAGGTGATGCTACAAAAAGCAAAATGTAATGAGTGGGCTTATTGTTGCTGTGAATCTACATTCAGCAACCCATTGGTACACTCCCTCTGTACTGAATTTTAACACTATCATTCATGGAAAGGCCAACATAAAAGCTATATCAATGTTACCTTGGAAGAGGAGCTTCAAATTCTGTAGTGGGTGACATGAGATAATGTAGGTCATTATTGTGATTTCATTCAGAAATGATCATTGTGGGACACTAATGAAGTCACAGTGCTTGGTTATTTGTGTGATTAGCATACATACAAATAAGTATGGTACATTTAAATCAAGCATTTGAAGTTAGTGAAAATTAAAGTATTGGTACTCCAATGATGACTTCACTTCCTGGTAGCAAGTCTAGAGAGAGATTCAGTTTCATCTGCAATATGGAAAACATTCACTATATTTTTTTTTTTTTTACCACAAACTGGTCTGCAGCAAACTAGTTTGGGAAGAAACTTACATATTGTATTGCTCTATCCATACATTTAAAATAACCATGAAATCATGTTTATGTAGTTTTATGTATAGTAAAAAGCCATCTAAACCTAATAATATCGCCAATATATTCATTTTATTGATTGACTTTTATAAATTACACAAAAAAGTAATTTGACTTTATCATTCATAAGTTTTCTTACTCCATCAGCTACANATCTCTTTTCACACAGAGATAAACAGATGGATTTAAAACTAAAATTATATGAAATTATGCACCAGGCTCAATTGTTGTTTGTTTTTGCTCTTTTGGGAGGCCTGCCACTGAGCTCCCAAATGAATCACACACGGAGGCTTAATCTTAATTATAAATGCCCAGCCTTAGTTTGGCTTGTTTCTTGCCAGCTTTTCTTTTCTTTCTATTTTTATTAAGAATTTTTTTTTAATTTATTTTACATACCAACCACAGATACCCCTCTTCCCTCCTCCTACCCCACCAGTCTTTTCTCTCCCACCCACTTACCCACCCCCATTCCTTCTTATAAGAAGATAAGGCCTCCCATTGGCAGTCAGCAGAGCCTGGTACATTCAGTAGAGGCAGGTTCAAGCCCCTCTCCCTGCCTCAAGGTTGTTCAAAGTGTCCCACAATAGGTAGTGGAAGTTCCCAGGTATCCATAAGGGTTGACCTCAGCTTAGGCTATTAGCAATAGTGTAGAGGGTGCCTGAACTGGCTTACCCCGGTAATTAGATTGGTGAATACCCTAACTGTCATCATAGAGCCTTTCTCCAGTAACTAATGGAAGCAGATGGAGAGATCCACAGGAAAACCCCAGGCCAATCTCCAGGAGTCCAGTCAAAAAGAAAGGAAAGGGATTCTATGAGCAAGGGACATCAAGATCATGATGGGGAAACTTACAGATTCAACCAAACCAAACTAGTGAAAACTAATGAACTTTAGACTAACATCTGTGAAGCCTCCATGGGACTGGACTAGGCCCTTTGCATAATCTAGACAGTTGTGTAGCTTGATCTGCTTAAGGGGCCCCCTGGCAATAGGATCAGGATCCTTGCCTGGTGCACGAGCGAGCTTTTCTTAACTTTAAATTATACCATCTGTCTTTCACCTGAGTTTTCACTTTTCTCTACTTTTGTATACATTTCTTTCTTACTCCATTACTGGTTGTATAGCTAGGTGGCTGGCCCCTGATGTCCTCCTCCTTCTCTGGCTACTTCTCTCTCATTTCTTCCCAGATTTCTCCTATGTATTTTCTCTGCCTGCCAGTTCTGCCTATTTCTCTCTCCTGCCTTGCTATTGGCCATTGAGTTTTTTATTAAACCCTCAGGTATTTTAGACAGGCACAGTAACACAGCATCACAGAATTAAACAAATGCAACATAAACAAAGGTAACACACCTTTAAATAATATTCTACAACACTCAACTAACTTTATCTATGAAAAAACAAAATAATAGTCATACTCTGGTAACTATTATAGATATTGAAAAAGTGGTGTAGATTTAGGGATGTCATCCTTGAGGAAAAACCAAAATGTGTATCTGGAAGAGGACACTTAGTGGACAACACACAAATAAACACACACACACACACACACACACACACACACACACACACACACCCCACAAATCTTTATCTGAACTATATGGCATAACTTATGAACATGGATGGGCAGCTAAAAACAAGGGGTGATGTATGTTATTTGTTTTGCATTGGGATAGTATGAAGAAATTCCATCCATCAAAGCCTGTAGACTGTAAACATAAAAATACATGAGGAAAAGTTTCACTTAAAGGTGAGTTCCAGAAAAAATGGTTAATTGAGCAAAGAGTACTGCAGGAGATACATGTTGTCCAAACAGGACTGCTTAGGAAAATGAGACTGTTTTTACTAAAACCAGCTGTCCAAGGTAATTAGATGTCACTGTAGAGGTGAGGTAAAATGGGTCCCAGATACATCCAGGGGAGCAAGAAAACTTGGTGCTGTCCACATCGTGATATGTATCCATACATACAGAGTGCAAGAGATATGGGGTCATAAAATCTTGCACCTTATCTCAAGAAAAAAAGCCACAGAAGCTGAGCAGTGTATAGCATAGCAGCAAGGCCCTGCAGCGAGGTTCCCAGAGACTGCTGTTGTGTCTCGGGTAGTCTATATATCCAGAAATGAGTTTAAATTGGAATACTGAAGGATTTCTAGTTGTTAGTTAAAAGGCAACATTCCTCGAGAAATTCCTTTTGAAATGGGTTTCCAAGCCCCAGTAGAATAAGGTTTCCCTTATCTCTGGCAGACATGCATCTGTAGTTGCATATTAACGCACATGCTGCCCTTCAGGCTCCCTCACTGCCTACTCACAGGAATTACTATACATCTCCAGCTCTCTACACCTCTACCTCAAACTCCAAGGCCTGCTCCTGTTCATAGGCTCCCTTTCCCCCAACAATTCATCCTCCTTACAACCCAGTATCCCTTTGCTCTCTTGCTGTTCTCACTATTCCCTCTCTTTCTATTACCCTGTCTCTTGGTAGCTTCACTTTTCTCTTCCAGGTCCCTAGCCCTGGTCATATCCAGCACACTTACTGTATTTTCTCTCTGCACTAGATTCTCCCAGATGACTCTGGGTATTTTGTCTCTCTCTCTTATTACTTATTAAAAATCTTCCTCTCTTGTAGAGTTCATTTCAGCAGTTTATTTTCTGTGCCCTTTCTCAAACATCTGCTGCCAAGAATCACGGAGAGACACAAGAGATTGCCCCTTTCCCAGGGGCTCAGCCCCTCATAACTGAACAAAGCTGCTGACTGGACTCTACTAAGCTATGGATCATTTGTTTCTGCTGGCTTCTGACACCCACTGTGTTTGACTCCGGATTCTTGAGTCCTCTTCTTCAGCTGCTTCTCCTCCACCTGTTCTAATCATTCACTTTCTCCTTGACTACTCTGGTCAGTTCCACCTTGGAGATGCCTGCTCAGTGTGTCTCCTTTGGCTCCTGGGACCTACAGCTGCTACAGAAGTTACACTGATGTGTGTATGTGACTAGGGGATACCCATCATGTTGTAATTCAGGACATCTCTTTCTGCTCAGTCTCTTGGGGAGGCTCCAGATAGAATTTGTTGTCATCAGGGCATCTATCCTTTCTCTCCCATCATTGCTCTTCCTCTTCATCTACTCTCCGCTAGTTCTTGGAATCTGCTCTGTCTCTCTTGATGTTATTCCGTCTGGTGGAACTCCTGTGTGTGACCCTTCTCAATCTGTCCCAGCTCATCCTTGTTCTGCTCCTTGCTCTCTGCCCACCTACCTTTCAGCTTGCTCCTGGAGCTTGCTCTGTCTCTCTTGCTTGCTCACTAGAGCCTGAACTTCATGGACTCTCAGTAGACTACTCATTTACCTTCTAAAATCCCTCCTTGGATTAAGAGATTACAGAAACCTCTTATTTTATTGTAAAAGGCTTGACTTCAGTATAAACTGGATAATCAACCTCAATGACCAAGAAATGGCAAACTCAACTTCTAAATTCTCACAAATTATAACAACTATTGTCACTGCATGAGAAAATGATCCCCCAAATCTTATTTCTAAGCTTTCTCAGCTCTCCATTCTCAAAAAGCCTTCTTTTCTCCCTACTTGTGCTTTATCTCTGAGCCTTCTTTGCTCTCTGCTTACTCTATTTTACCCTTCTGACCATTAAATTTAGTTTTACAGGTTTGAAATCTATTTTTAAATGTAGATAATATAATATAATGGTGTCATTTATCCGTTCATTTTCCTCCCTCCCAACACTTCCATAAAACCTTCCTTGATCTCTAAGTCATGAACTCTGTTTTCATTAATTGCTACTACATGTATGTAGATACATAATATACATGTGTATACTTGTATGTATATATTCATGTATACATATATATTCCTATATATAACCTGTTCAGTCTATATGTTACTTGTGTGAATGTTTTCAGGGCTGACCATTTGGTATTGGATGACAATTGGTGTGCTTTTTCCTGGACAAAAACATATTTATCCCAAGCTCAGCATTCCTGTGGTTCTTTGTGTAGGGTTGCGGGCTTGTGGTATTTTCCCCATCCACTTTAGCATACCTATTATTGTTGTCGTTTTTCAGTTCATTTTTAGGCAGTCATGTTGGTAAGACTTTACGTGTGAGATAATAATTGATAGCATTTTGAGATATTTGAGGATATAAATGTGCAATGAATATAAACATATAAATTATTAAGGAATAGAGATAATAAATGATGGAGCTGGTAACTATTGTAGAGGATAAACAACAAGATGAATATTGGTTTGAATGAAAATAACTCTCATATACTCATAGGGTTGATTGATTGCCAGGTAGTATAACTGTTTGAAAGAATTAGGACCTGTGGATTTGGAGGGAGTGTGCTACTGAGGGTGGGTTTTGAAGTTTCAAAAGCCCAAGCTAAGGCCAAAGTCTCTCTTCCTGTTGCCTGCGGATATGTAAGTAGAACTCTCAGCTCCTTCTCCAGCACTAAGTCTGTTGGCATGCTGTTATACTCCCTGCCATGTTGATAATGTATTAAACCTCTGAAACTGTAAGCTAGCCCAAGTTAAATGCTTTTGTTCATAAAAGTTGACATGGTCATTTTGTCTTTCCAAAGCAATAGAATGCTATCTAGGACAGTCAGTATGCCTAGGGAGAGTGAAAGCCAGAAAGGTTTTGTTCACTAAATAGTAACTCTCTAATATAAGTAGTGGGCTTTATAATACAAGCGGAAAGAGCTGATTGTGATTGTAGCTTGAGAAAGAGAAACATCTTAAAATCAGGAAGCTGGTCTAGACCTTCTAACTAGACTATAGAGGTGCTAGAAAATGACCTGGCTCATGATAATGCCTTGGTGTTCACCTCTGGATATAATTTACCAGACCATCAACATCAGATTAGGCCACTCTGAAAGAGAAATGAAGCAGAACAGAAACAAAACAATACCCCAGGCACAGATGAACACAGACAAGATACCAAGACTTTCCAAATGCACAGTGGCCAAGCATTTTCCTAATATGGCTAAGTTGGGTGGCTGTCATTTTTTTTAACATGGTCAACTAGTTTAGACTTTCCTAAATTGTGATCTTTGATAAAATATTTNAAAAAAAAAACTTAATAGAGGATCAGGGAGTTTACTATGAGACTTTGTCTCCTAGGAGTGCTAAAAATCTCACACATAAAGTCTCACCCAAATGACTGCTTAAAAATGAGCTGAAAAAGGAAAACAGTAATAGATATACTGAAGTAGATGGGGAAATATCACAAGGCCTCAGCCCTACACAAAGAACTATAGGAATGCTGAGCCTTTTCTTTCCAAGAAAAAGTATATCAATTGTCATCCAATACCAAATGGTCAGCCCTAAAAACATATACACAAGTAACATACAGACTGAACAATATAATAGGAATATATATGAATATATGTACATGTAACATCAATGAATGAAAGCAGAGTTCATGATTTAGACAGAGATAAGGGAGGTTTATGGAAGTGGTCAGAGGGAGGAAATGGGATGGATAAATGATATCATTATAGTATATTCTCAAAAAGAAAAAGAAAAACAGCAAAAGCTTTCAATCACAAAATCATCCCTACTTGACAGGCTGCTGACAACCACCAGTATTCTCCAGCTCCAGGGAGTCCAAAACCCTCTTCTGGCCTGCATGGGCATTATGCTCTCACAAAAATACCCCTACACACACACACACACACACACACACACACACACACACACAC
>LZPO01046535.1:0-10689 GCA_001675575.1 Neotoma lepida
ACCTACCTTTCCAATGTCAACCTTCCCTATGTTCTGAGAAACTCTCAAGGATTATAGTTAGTCATATTTCTCCAAAGTTCTCATTCAGTTTGACAGTTTTACATAAAATATTTACGTTTGACTATCAAACTGAGAAATCTTCACTACAAGAATTCTTCCTCCATTAATATTCCCCTGAACTCCAAAATAAATAAAATTGGATGCTGGCACATGCACATATCCAAAATATGTTGGCCACTTATTCTTCTATTTTGACTTAATATTATCAGCTTAAAACTCCTTCCCACATGCCTAGGCATTGTACAAAGACAGAGACAGAAGCTGTTTCCATATCAGAAATGTGCATATGCAATTTTATTTCAAGTCAAACAAGTGAAAGATCATTCCTGCATAGACCTAATCACTTACTTCCACAAAATGGTATATAATGTTAGAATATTTTTACTAAATTTTCTTTTAAAAAATTATGTGTATGACTACTTTACCTGAATGCATGTCAGTGAACCACTTATGTGCCTTGTATTAGCAGAAGTGAGAATAGGGTGCCAGATCCAATAGTGAGCTGTCATGTGGGTGCTGAGAACCAAACCCAGGTCTTCTGGAAGAGCATCCTGTGCTCTTGATTGCTGAGTTATCTCTCCATCTCTTAATGTAAGAATATTAACTAAGTGATTTTCTTCATCTTCTGTATGTAAAGTTATTTAAAAATATGTTTTCAAAACATCATCATGTCTACTAAAATGTTTGCTCATATACTTTAATATTCTACATAAAGAAGACTTCTCATTTTTAGAATTTCTTGGTATATTCAGTTGCAGTGCTGAAAATAAATTTATTTGAAGTACATTTTTCTCCTTCCCATAGCTCTTATTTCATTTTGTTATTGTTTTGTTTATTTTATTAACCCAAATATATGGATATCAATGTGATGTTCTATTTCTGTTTTCATTTTTGAAATGGCAATATCTAATTATTTTCAAAAAGCAAAAGAATAGGAAATAAAGAAGTATAATCACTGAAATTCTTNTCCATTTTATCATTAAATGATGTTAAAATTAAGCTCTTTTTAAAGCAAAGAGTAACAAATAGTTAAAAATAATAAAAATGCTTCCTTATAAATAGACCTTCTTAGGATTACATATTGTTTAAACAACATAGCTCCAAAGCTTGTATACTTACTTCTTAACTTTGGAATTACCTCTTTTAATTACAAATAGAAATATAATTTTAATTCTATTTTCCTTTATCAACCTGCATTCCACCACAAAAACAAAATATACACTAAGTGAATAAAGTTACAAGTTTCAGGATATATAATCTGAAAGAAAAAGATATTCCATGCAGGTCTGTGTTTGTTTGGTATTTTTACAGTTGTGTAACCCTAGGCAAATTCATTATATTAGCTTTATTTTTCTCGCATATTAGACATGAATATACCATTCCATATCCTGATGTATATGGTTGCTAAGACAACCAGAAGGAAGCTGTTTGACTACTGTCCTTAAACAAAGATAAGTTTAAATGTATAATATATCATGGATTAATTACAATACCCAGTTAAAAACATGGGTCACCATTAATAAATGTAATTATTTTAATTTAAAAATGGAGATTGCCTTTAAAAGTCTATGTTGTTGGTTTTGGGTCACTGTAAAAGCATATAACTACAGATATTGTACATGTATGCACACTAATTATGCATATGCTATGCACATATATAGTTTGTATATAATATATAACAAACACAAACCAATACACATCTATATACATACACACATACATGCACTCAAATATATATGTATTCAGGTACAAAATATATAGAGATTCTAAAAGCAAAATCTAGGGTGATATGTGGTTATCGGCCAAGTTGAAGTCTGGGACAAAGAAGTGAATATCAACTAATNTCTTTGCATACAATGTTTGGGAACATTTGTTAAGCACTCTTGCTTGGCCATAGCACCTCCATGTCATTCAAGTAAAAAGTAAAGCAAGAAAGAATGACAACAGCAACAAAGGAAGACTGGAAATCACCTGAGTGTTTATTCTGTGCAGTGGTGCACATCAAGGAATTTGGAAGGATGGAGCTCAATAAGGGAGTTTTTCAATTTGCCAAGAGCAGCAGGAGAGGAAACTAAAACCAGAACAAAGGGAACTGGGTGTCAGTGAAACTGTGAAGTCCTTTAAGGTGGAATTATATTTCCTAACAACATATGCATTCAATAAAGTAAAGATATTTGATTGCAATTTGCACAGCATCCATTTGAAAGTTAATAATTAGCCATCAGGAGAAGTGACACTTCTCAAAATTATATTATAATAAAACATGTCACACTAAACCCTTTAAGGAGTGGGTGAGTGATTTCATTTTGTTTCAGGTCACAATTGGCTTCAATGTATAACCTCGCCAAGCATTACTGCAGAGGAGCTTTTGTGCAAAGTGAGTGTAGCGCTAGGTCAGCCCCACTCAATCACTGTTCAATGGGCTTCCTTCAGATAATACAATGGGCCTCAAAACAATCCAAGAAAAACAGTGTGAGTCCATTACAGCTGAAGGATTATCCCATTGAGAGCTTAAATTTCACCTCTCTCCACACTCATTTTCACGTTTTAATTTACAGTCCATTTATAGATTCTCCCCAAATAATGATTTAGCTGTTGGGTAATGTTATTGCTCAAGGCCCTTTCATTCCATATAATACCCCTTTGTATTTTAAAAGTCTAGGTCTTCTTCAGTTAGACAAGTTCAACCCTACAGAATACAGCCTGGCTGAACCAAGGTGCTGATAGGATCCAATCCATCAGTTAGTCATTCATTCTGTCAATTAGATGAATTGTCCATCGGCATTATTTTTACAGAACAATATATGCTATACCCAAATANATTTTCTGGTGAGATGAAACTAGAAGTAAAATATTGACAAAAATACATAGTCTGTGTGAGGATGAAATTGAAGTTTCACTTGAAAACTCTGTGAGTGAAAACTGAGATGACTTTAGTGCTGATTCCCCTGTACCCAGGCAATCCTACTTAACTTGTAAGGAATATTTGGAAATGGGTATATGCTCAGTCTAATCAATGACCAAGAATGTCTTTATAAGCTTTCTGATTTGTATGAAGAAAACACTTGGCCTAGTGATTTACAGGAAATACTTGAANTAGTTACAGCCACCTTATTTTCTGTCTGAATGTGAGGGCAATATCAAATTATTAAAATATCCAAATAAATAGATGGAAGACACTTTGGCCATTTTAAGGACTTCTTAACCTTGGAAGTTTCTAATATTTTAAATTTAATTTTATTTGAAAATTTGATACATATATCTACTGAGTTTAGGGCATTTTTACCCCTCATTACCATCTCTCAATCCCCTACTCTCCCACTGAATCTCTTCTTCCCAAGAACCTCCCTCACACTTTGACAATTTTATTTCTGGTCCCAGCACCCAAAATTGTCGGTAACAAAATNAAGTGGTGACTGGGACAAACTTGGACAAGTAGTCACAACTCCAGTGAGTTCCTGAGTAAGCAGCTGTGTCATGTCCAGATGACAAAGTTTCAGATCGCCCCCCACTCCTATCTCTACTACAGATCTTAGATTTTTTTCCATCCCTCTTCTGCAATATTCCCCAGAGTCATTCAGAGGAGGCAATGATCTAGATGTTCTGATNGGTTGCAAANACTCAACAGTCACTTCTTCTCTTCACTCTGGCCTCTCATTTTGGAGAGCACTATTATAGCTGTCCTCTCCAAAATGAAGATACTCTGCTGTTGGCTGAGAGCAGCACTAATGTNTGAGTGCAAGCACAACATGGAGAAGGAAATTTGGCATCATATCCTTTCAGGAAAACAATAGTAACATGTTGTTTCCTAAGGCAAATGATCTCCTTAGACATGGGATCTTGACTAGGCTTATAATACCAGGCATGAGCTGCTGCCTGTAGAGTAGGGCTCAAATACAGTCACGGAGCATCTCCTAAGCTCATAATAANCATANCAGTACTCCCAGCAGTGAGCATATCNTTCCAAGAAAGTCATTATTACAGTTTATGGTTTAAAGTTGGTGAGGACCCTTGATGATTCCACTCCTGACCCCTCAGAAGTTACATAACATCATCCTGAACAATGAAAGCCANTCAGCAGGGAAGAATCCTGTTTGATCAGCTCAGATCCTGTTCGAATTATCAATATCTTTCAAACCAAGTTATTAGGTATCTTCAGTAATAGGGCCTTTTGATTTCATTCTAGTGATCAACCAAGAGTCTCATCAATAGCCTGTAAAATTTTGGNATCTCTAAGNGTTCCCTGACCAATATCTCCTAGGAATAGATTTCTNAAATTTTTATCTTACAGTTTAATTCTGTTTACTGTGATATTTTATTTGTGTATTAAACATCATAATCAAATTNCAGCAACTTGTTATTCTTATCCTCAGGACATGAATAAAGCACATGATAATGTTTTATATTTGACACATCAAGTGGCATAAAATGAATTTTTTCCTGATAAAATAATCATAAATACATTATCAAATTTTAAATTCAGGTATTTCTTATTGTTGGTTATGACAGATAAAAATAAATTGAGGGTAGAGGCTGCAGTCCAGTGGTGGAATGGTTGCTCATCATGCACACAAGCCTGAGTTCAGTCCTCAGGATCACACATACACATATACAAAAACTGAAACAACAAAAATGGCCAAGCATAACTAAGTTGAATTCAGCGTGTGGTTTACTAAAGCAAACTCTTAGGCATTCATTGAAACTTATGTTTTAGATTATTCATTTGTACGAGAAAACATTTGGGAAAATGTCAAGTAAATACCAAAAAAAAGAAAAAAAGAAAAAATTAAACAATATGCTGGTACAAATTCTGTGAGCTGGCTGCCATAGGATTCTATGTAATTGATGTGCAGAGAACTGAGTGCCTGTGTGCCATCTTANGAAGTTTTCCCAGGAATCCTATGCAGTAGGTACTCTCCTTATCCTAGTGTTGNTGATGCTCAAACAGGCTTCAGAGANCACACAATTTGTCAATGCAAACACAGCTACTATGGAGCAATCTGNAATTTGAATGGAGGTAATCCCCTTTCTCTAATATATTTAGGGTAAAGGGAGTCTTGCTTGGGTGCATGTCTGAACTATCGTGCTCTGTGGCCAACTGTCCATGGGCCCTGGTCCCTCTCCAAATCGTTCACATGTCCCCAAGGTCTCATTTTCCTTGACTATGGAGCATCACCTTTGATGGTTCTGAAATANTGAGGATGGCAAGGCCCTGTTTCTTGTTTCTTTCAAATGACTGCTCTTCCCANGTTTCCACAGACTTAAAGCTACTATTNTAAATAGGTACTATTTAAATATCTGTTTGGATAAACTAAAAACACATCACTGAGAAAGAAATGTATAATTAAAAGTGAAGCGTTTCTGTTTTTCAGAGTTCTTTACCACTGCTTCCATGGGGAAGTTCATGCCTCCAGCAGGGCATTCTACCATATTTCTAGGTCTTTCCTCTTTCTGTTCCCTACTTCCTAAGCTGTCAACTTCTATCCACTTTGAAATTTCTGTTAGTCTTCTAGACAAAATGTCTAAGTCTAGGTCATAGATATACTTTTGAGTCACACACNCCAAAGTATAGTGTTTATTTCTTAGAGAGCAGAGTTGAGGTGNGTGTTTTTCTTGTTNCTTTTTTGTTGTTGTTACTGTTTTTTACTGTCAATATTTANAACACTGAACCCCACCTATTCTTAAATTCCTTTTCCTTAACATTGTAGGAGATACATTTCTGGCAGAATTTTNGGAAGTACCTCTTTATTGTCATCAGGAGAAACAGGAGAATGGCAGTGACTTCAAGTCCCNCCAGGTGTAAGCAACAAACACAGTGTATATACAATGTGTCAAAGAAACAAACAAAACAAAAGTACAAGCAAAGACAGAGAACTGGCATCTTATTTATAAATATTCCAGATTTGTAAAGTAACAATTTTAAAATAATTTGCTTAATAACTATGATCCATTCTTTTTTATATTTATTTATTTGTGTCAGTGTTCACAGGGAGAGGGACTAGCCACTACACACCCTTATGAGAGTCAGAGGATATGGGTCCCCAGAGATTGAATTCAAGGCTTTGGGCTTGGTGGCAGGTGTCTTTACTCACTGAACCATCTTACCAGCACATTTGACCACATTCTCAAATAGTTTTCTCTTCTAATTATTTTATTAAGGGAAGTTGAATTCTATGTCTGCATTTCCTCAGATTCCTAACATTTACAAATTAGTTTACCACTTGGCTCTCCTCCTCTGGCCAGAAATGGAGCAGCCTTCTCTCTCCTTGCCATGCCTGCTCCCTTTTGTGTAATGGCCTTTCTGGTTTCTGCTGATGGCCTAGGGATGCCTTGTGAAGTTTCTAATCACAATTGCCACATTTTCACCCAGAATGTCCTGTTCACCAAACCCAAATTCCCAATAAAAATGCACTATTAATAGGTTACCATATGAAACAGAAACCATGTTGGGAGTAAAGGCAATGCTATTAATAATCACACTTCCTAAACCACAGCAGCCAGATTCCTGTGGTCAAATATTATGTTTGTGGGCTTTCTCATTTGTGAAAAAATAAAACAGTATTTTAATAATTTGCTCTTAAAAGACACATTGGAATTATGTCCAGGCTCTTCCATGTTCCATGGGCAGTTGGGTAGCAGACTATTAAACAAATGTTGCTGTGCCTTGGGACAGCATGTTACACTAGATACACTGTACAGATCTTATCTGTGTTTCCAAAGAAAATCCTAATGTGATTGTTAGCATTTCACAACTGCTTGGTTCACAGGAGAGAAATATAATGTCAGAGGGCCCTTTTGGTATTGGTCCCATCTTACCCTGCCCAAAGCTATTCACTAAGTCTGGGAGCAAGCCAGTCTACTGAAGGCAAGATAACTCACTTTCTCCACTTCCTGGTTCTGGAGTAGCATGTGTTTGTTTCCTGTTTTCTGAATATGTCCATGTATTACATTAGAAGACTTCTTTACAAACAATTACTTAATATTTCACAAGTTTCCTTCTGAATGGTGGAATATTCAGCATTTGCCTTTACCTTCTTTTTCTACAGCAATTCTTTGTTTCTGCTATTTGATTCCTTGTAAAAGAAGATGGAGAACAGTGGATTCACTTCACTTTCTAGAGTTTGTAAGTTCCAAGAAGTTCATTATTGTTGAATCATTTCTTTAGGAAAGGTGTCCACTGCTTAGCACTAAGCTAGCAGTGAGAAGCTTGTGTCCATCCACAGATAACTTCGGTTCAAAAGAAAGAATGCTAGGAATTCCCAGGTTCCTACTTGTTTACATTAACTTTTCTATTTCGGGTTTCAGTTAATATCCTGACCAAAACAAACAAAGGAACAGAATGGTCAGGGCCTTTCGCTGTTTCAGGTACTATTTAAATAAAGCTGATAAGGAATATTGGTGTTATTGAGAGCAGAACATACACTAAATGAATCTCATAAAAACATACTATGGTTCAGTGAATCATTTCAATATTGTCCTTTGGCAGGAAAGTACAGTCTGATATTAGGAATCCTAGAGCAAAAACAATTCGCACACTCACATATACGTATGGATGGACAATCCACAAATAACATCATCAATATAAGTGAAACTTTAGCTTAAAGACATACAATATTCTATCCTCAACTATAAATAAGTGTACAAATCCCTTACCTACTTATTGTAAGCAATGCTTTATGAGGAATTCTAGGGTCATATATATATATATATATAATCTCCCCTCCGTAAGAATGTAAATTTGTATGAAAATACAAATACTCAGCAGTTTATTTCAACTACATTATGATGAAGCAAATGATTGTTTATAGCTGGATCTTATATAAGGAAGAATGGAAATTAATCTTCCATAAGCCACCTTCTAAGGGGCAAAAGAGGTAAATTTTGTCACAAGCAGAGGAAAATATTTTGAAAATGCATTCTCTAATTATTTGAAATATTTCCTCCCTGTAATCTGTTCTTGCTCATTAGTCCTTGAGGAGTGGTGTGAGGCTCTAGAAGATGTTCTCAAAACACTTAAGAATCAAGGAACCAGAAATATGAAAACACTAAGCCAATCACCTAGATTGACTATTTATGCAGCACTGAGATAATCTAAATTCAGTATATGCCAAGCCATGCTAAGTTGTTAATATGAAATTATGAACTGAAGTCTTGCACTTTACAACTCTATGAAATTGAATGATGCGAAGCGTCATAAGTGCTAGCAGGTTTACTAACATTCATTAGGTCTACAGTCACTTGCAATGCCTATTGCTATAGACTTTTATGTACTTCAAGTAGGCATTTTACATGCTGAAAAAAGCATAATACTTTACACCATCTCAAAATGCAATATGCACTTTAGTGGTGAATTGCATAAGGAAATCATAAAGCTGTGCATTCTAAAAAAATATTTCAGTTCATTTATGGAGTATAGACCTATAGCAGAAAGGAATTATAAGATTTTAACCATAGTTTTAAAGTTAGTGAAAGTCAACAATCTCCCATCTTGAGTTAGTGATTGAATGGACGAATTTTTCTTTCCAACAGTGAAAGAAAAGCTACTATCTCATGGCTACTGAGAAAGTATAATCAAGAAGGTAAGCGTTAAATAATGTCTTAGTGTGCTGTATGANTGACCTTACTTATAGCAGCACACAAACTCCTCTGTGCCCCTTCAGAGGAATTGCACTCTCCTCTACATTTCTGTTCTCTTTAACAATTGCATGTTTTTATTGAAAAGACATTTGGAACTGAATATCTAACTAGCAATCCTTTTAAGCCACAGCTGCAGAAAGGTGATATGTCTGGTTTCAAGGACAGCTGAGAGGAACCTGAAGATGAAGGAGGCATTATTTTCACGAGGGATTTAATTTGCCCAGGAATATGTCTATTTTTCATTTTGTTTTGGTAAACTTTGAACACAATCAGAAATTTTACATGTATATACACACACACACACATACACATACACACACACACATACACACACACACACACAAATTTTAAAGGAAGTATGTGAAGATCTTCCACTACCCACAATTCTGAATACTGTCTTCCTGTTAAATATGTCATTTACCCCTTTCTCATTGAATTTTCATTTTATACATTTTTTGTATATATTACTCATGTTTCTGGTTCCATTCCATATTACCTCCAGTTTTTAAAATTATTCATTTACTTCTCACTTTTATCTAATGTATAACATTGTGCTTATTGGTAATTTCCGTACTAAATCAAGTTGACATGTGAATAAAAGAAACAAGTGTTTACNGAACCTGACTTAATGTATTAGCCAGNTCAGTATTTCTGTGCTGATTTTGTACTTGTTTATGTTTTTTTGAGCTTCTTATACCCCTTTCAAGAGGAGTTTTTCACTTTCCAAAACTGAGCATTCTGAAGTGAATGTTAATTTTTTGATTAAGTAAAAGTTCATGTACACAAATCTCTTTGAGTGCAACATGGCCGGAGAAAAGTAAACCAGTGTACAGATACATACATTTTTTTATTTAACTGGATTTTCAGATAGCATTCAAATCAGCTGATAGTTGAAGAAATGAAACTCTAGACTGGCTCTTTGCCTGAGGTCTAAAGTGAGAGTGGCTGGCTCTTTGTTATACACTTGATACTTGCTGCTTGACACACTTTTGTCAGTGNTACCATTTATTGAGCCCTTTCACTGTTGTGGGAACTACACTAGATGTTTGATAGAGTATTGTATTTAATCCACTCTACAATTCTGGCAGATCTGTCCACAGGGGTCAGAATGACTATGTAACCTCTCATAGGTCCCATAGACAGAAAGTCACTCAATCAGGACCAATCCTAAGTGAAGTTACTCTAAAGAGCATGCACTTCCTTTTCTTTCTAATTGGCCAGTATCTTAAGATCAGGAGAATTCCCATTCAAAGCATTGAAGAAGACTAAGACACATCTCATATGGGATCACAAATTACCCAAGCTCTCAAGATGAAATTACATNAAAAATAGATTTGTTAGGGTTGTTCCCAAGCATGTATACGTGTGTATATCATTCATTTATTTATTTATATACTGAGGATTAAACCAAGGGCCTTCAGTATCACTAACAAGCACTCTACCATAGAGCTACTACATTCATAGCAGTTAGTTACCTCTATAGTGGACACCAGGAAATTTCTTTTCAGAAAAAAGAAAAAGAAATAATTAAACACGCCAGACACCTGACCAAGCATTCTGTGGTTTGAGTTACCACAACCTCTCAACTGGAACTTGTAGTTATTAATTGTGCCTCTGCTTACTTTGAGCCCCACCTACTCAATTTCCTTAGTGCATTTTAGCCATATCAGTGAATTTTCTGGTTCTTGAAAAACAGCTCACCCATAGGACTTCCCTCTGGCTCTATTCATGCTTGGCATCCTCATTTTCAGTACACAAAACTGTTGGATTACACAACTTTTCCTGACTCAGCTTATTCATAGCAATTTTTTCTTCCCTAATTCTTTTCTACCTCATTTNTTAATTTATTTCCCTCATTGTATTTATTATAAATCAAGATAGATTTTTAAATTGTCTTTTCAGTATTTTTTTTAATTCCATATACTGTAGTACTCAGATATTTCTGCTTGCTTTTTTATCTATTTTCTGTTTTGCTAAGAATTGTGCCAAGAT
>LZPO01046536.1:0-10677 GCA_001675575.1 Neotoma lepida
AGGTTGGTTTTGCTTCTGTCTCTGATAATTCGATAACTGTTCTCACTCAATGAAAGATCAACTATGAAAATAATGGGTAAGAAAGCCAGAGCAACACATCTAACAAGTCACATGCTGAACTTCAAGAACCTAGAGTCATTCATTTCAAGCTCCCACACCTCTTAATTCCTCACTCTTGAGACACCACTTTGAGAGTCTTCCTGTTTGTAGGGTTTTCAAATGCAAGTCAAGTGCTTATGCTGTTCCCAGTTCCACAGGTGGCATCATATTAAACTCTAAGTGGCAGTCTTCACCCTTAAAACTCAGAACATGACCATATTTGGAGACAAGGGTTTTACAAAGATAATCAAAGTTAATGAGGTCATCGGAGTAGGCTCTGATGCAATGTCCCTGGCATCCTTCTATAACGGGGCAATTTGGGCACAGTGACAGGTGCCCTTGAGAAGAATATCATGGGCAGGAGAAGCTGAAGTCAAGATGACGCATCCACTAGCCTGTATTGTAAAGAACACCAATAAATACTGGGAGTTGGGAGACATGGTGGACCAGATTCTTCCCTTGGAACCCACAGGAGAACCCAACTCTGCAAACATCCTGATCTTGGGTTTTCAGCCTGAGAGACAATGCATGTGGGTGTTTAAGCCATATTGCCTATAGACCTCTCTAGCATGCTTACTGGACCAATACATCCTGCTTTCAAAATATATGCTAGAATGTCATGTTTAAGTAGAGGGATCCAGACACATTATAAATGCTTTTCTTCTACACATCCTTGCCTCTGAATAAACAACACATGGTTATTACATTGGGAGTTGGGCCCTCAGTGAGGTGATTCAGCTGCCGATACCATAGAGAAAATATTAGCAAATTGATGTCAAAAAGTAATGGAAAATTCTCACTATTTTTCCCTCAAGATAAAGCAGCACATTACAAACATGCTGACTAATAAAGAATGGAAAGACTTTCGGAATTTGTAACACTTCCCTTATGAAAAAGTTGCATATAAAAACTTATAAAAGGAAAATTCTATACTAAGTGAATCAGTCAATCCTCCCTTGATTTTAAGGAAAATTCCTTTAACTTACAGAATAAATGTGGGTGGATACTTCACTGAATGACTAAAACCATAAAGTGATTTCCGGGAAGATGAACCACACTCTACAGTGCTGGATGCTGCTGGAAGAGGGCACTCTCCCCTATGAGATGTGCATCTTCAGTCTGACAGAAAAGAGGAAAAGAAACTTCCATGGAGGGCTCTGGAGGACCTTGAGAAAAAGGAGCAGAAAACCAGAGTCCCCTGGCATGGGAGCAACGTGTTGGTCTTTTTCACACACTGACTGTTGTACACATTTGTACTTACCTTGTGCCAGACCACAGAAGTCTGCACCGCCTGTTTTATTACATATTCCACATTGAGCCCACTTTAGTGAAGTCTTCCAACCCATAAAGACAGGAACAGCACACGTTCCCCACAAACCTTGTAGATTTAGTTCTGTTTTTGTTTTTGCATTTTGCTAGACAATAGCAGTGACACAAAGTCCAATGATCTACTGAAGCCATGCTCTCAAGGGTATCTGTATATTGACTCAAAAAAGAAAAGAAAAGAAGAAAAAGAAAGTAAAGAAAAAGAAAAAGAAAGCCAGCTGTCTTTGAGAGCTGTGAATCTGAAACACATCCCTGGCTTTACAACTGTTGTATTTCAGCAGAAAACTCAAGTGTAATTCTCATGTTCAGTGCTTCACAGGGATAATAATGCTGCCATTCTCTCTATACAATATCTAAATGGAACTGCACACATTCACGGTCTCATGGCCAATACAAGACCTGTGATTGGCAGAAAGAACTCTAATATGCTCACAGCCTTCGTCTTTCACTGAGTGAGTGCCAAGATTCATCTGTATTTGTTCCCAATCCTGTTTATGCCAGTAGTGCTGCTAATGTAATTACATAATTTAATCAAATAATTATATCATAAAATATGAGTTTGCATGAAATGGGACTTGTTGCTTTTTTAAAAAAACAAGCCCAGTGGTTTCTTCTATTTGGAATGACTCCATAAAGAAAATATGCTACACAAGAGTCACTACAGGGAAGCCAGGGATCTTGCAAACCAGCCCAGACTCCATAGTCGGCTTCTCAGTTGGCATCTGAAGATTTCTAATTCACTCCACTTGAAACTGAAATTGTAAAGGCTCCACTGGTGATATGGATTACAGGGAAGAATCATGAGAGTACCACTCCATGGGCTTACACTCAGAGCAAAAGCCATGCCTCCATAGCAGCACAGTGACCAATTAATGTGCATTTGTGCACCTTATGCAAAAGCTGAAAGGACTGTATTGTATGTGATTTAGGGTTCTCCAACTTAATCAGTTTGCAAGATTAACTGGTCATCTGTCACTTTCAATTATATGGAATAAGAAGACTTTTTTTATAAGAAAAAATGGCAGACTTAGACTTTTTTCCTAACCTATATACACTGAGTAGAGGCAGAAAGGAATAGAATCAAATATTCAGACTGAGAAACAGACTCATTTCAGCCCTTACATGAGAAGCAGCCTAGCTGCAACTGTAACTGTGTGAATCTATGTCATGTACATGTCAATTAATTACTGCATGACATGACTGTGTTTTTCTGTAACTGTAACAATAATGCCAACTGCCTATAAGCGGAAGGATTTAGGAGACATGTATTGGCAGAAATCAGATGACTTCCCCAGTGTCTGAATTACCTTGATATGTCTGAGCACAAAACAAAACATTGTAAAAGACATTATATAGATGGAGGCCTCAGTTTTTCTCTCCAGATGAATCTGTCCCTCATTCAGATAGAATTAAATCCAACCCCAACCAAGGAGAGACATTCCACCCTTCCCAACTCAGTGTAAAAATAGCTTTAGCCTGCTAGTGTGTTTATATCCTGTTCCTGACTCTATGGTGTTCTGGACATCAAAAAGCCTCAGACAGTAGAACACAGACCTGGCAAATATTAAGTGCAGTAGAGATGATGTCCAGAATGCTCTCTTACAAGAGTTTGTTTTAAACAACATTGCCAGTCATATGCCCCCCTAAAAAAATTAACAATAAGCTAATGAGCAAGCACAATGAGGAGTGGCTAATGACGTACATGAAACCAGCTGGAGGCCCCTCCCTCCCAGAAGAGCCTGGATCAGAGATGAAAGGTGCCACAGCTTCCCCAGGCACAAACTGATTTTTACAAAGAGAATCCAAAGACTCATGAAAATTAACTTTGCAAACCACTGAATTCCTTTGGTTGCCGATTATTAAAAGGAATCCCACAGAGTTGCTTAGTAGGTTCTTAACAATTGCTACGAAATATGTGTTGGGGTTGGAAGAGGGAAGCCCATCTTTCTTCTCTATCACACCCTACTAATATCCCAGTGTCACAGGAATCTACGATACAGCCTTGCATGTCAAAATAAGAATGACTTAGGATGATGATATGCTCAGAAAATGGGCTAATTGCCTCCTTACTCAAAGTTAGAGGCCAGCATCAGAAAGAAACTGATTAGAAATACAGAACTTGGAGCCAGCTCTCCAGACCAATAGAATTCTGTGTGCATTTTAAGGAGGTTGATTGTTCAAGTTCAAGAGGTAATGAGTTGGGGGCGGGGCTGCCTTTACAGTCTACTTTTGTACAATAACCTTCCTCCCACCTGTCCTTTCCCTTATTTTTCTCTCTCTTTGTAAATTAAGGTATAGGTTTAAGGTGGCTTAGAACAGAATGACTGACAAGCATGATGGGGAAGAGTGTAGCTGTAGAATCTTCTCTATGATCTCTGTTTCAGCATTCTATAAGGATTTCTCTACAAATTACACAGTTGATGTGAAGGGCAGGGCTTGGGACCTTAAATCACTCAACACCCTGGATGTACATGGCCATCCCACTTATTAGTTCAGAAAAACAGCTGATGACAAGCAAATGACACTTCCTCTGGACATTCAGATGACTGATTTTTGTATAAATCAATATTGAGTGCCACAAAATGTCAGAAAATACCAAATGAGGAAAAAAGAATCAATAGATAACCTTGGAATTAAATGAGTGATGAATAATCTTTACCAACTAAAATAAATTAAACTGTGCAAACCAAGTTAAAGTAACATCAAGGGTCTGGCTTAAAACCACAAGAAAACAATATAATTTAGAGGTAAGGGCATTTGTGACAACCATAGCTGTTCATTTTCCCCCTCAGGCATGCATCATGACAGAACTACAGAATAAGAGCTGAATTCATACTTTGCAGCCTCTGTCTGAACAACCATAATTTTTTTTAGGTTCTACAACAAATAAACTACAATTTAGAGATGTCGACCGTATATTAACCTGGCATCTGTGAAACTCAGCCTACATTTTTTTTAACACTTTTAGAGAACAGGTGGTAAGAACAATGAGCCAAATTCTACAATTTATTTAATCCACTTTATTTTAGATTGTAAATGTGCCTCCCAGAATTATCAGACAAACTATAAATTTATAGATAGACCAAACTAGATTTCAGCATTCAAATTTAGATATTCTCAAGTCCTAACAGAGTACTACACTGCAGATATATGCCACCCTGTACCAGAAATCAAGATGTCTTTTTTCATGGATAAACAAGTGCCAGGCCAAGCTTGTATATCTTTAAGCTACTCTAGAATATATTTATAAATTCAAAAGTCATACATTAAATACCCACTATGTGCTAAGCATGGTGTTAGGGGGTGACTGACAGATAAGGAAATGCTTTCTTGCTTTCACTGTACTATAAAATAGCCAGGCAAGAAAAATGTTGCATCTGCAAATACTATCTTGTTTACACAGAATCAAACCTGCCCAACCTATTCTAGGAATGCACCCCAGCCCAGCTCTCTGCAGGACTTGGCTCATTCGCTAGAGTCCTCAATCACACTGCACAGTACACCTGGAGAAGAGCATGGTGGGTATCGCTCTTCCTGTTACCATGAAAACTCAGCAGACTCTGTCCCATATCTAAATATGCATGGATGTCAAAACAGCAATGCCCTACAGACCAGGAGGGCCTCCTTTGTTGGAGTGCAGTTAAGGATTTGTATTGACAGGGAAGCATGGGAACAAGGGCCCTTCTGATAGGCCTCCTGGGTCATCTTTTCCCTAAGGCTCCCTTCAGAGGCAGGGCAATCCAAACCCAGCAAAGATATGAGAAGTCTTTCAAACTGAACTTAACAGCAGAGAGACTGAAAAGCATGCCTTCTTTGGAGAAGTTTAAAGAGTGGGTGAGACTGAAATTCAAAGTCTTGCGTATAAAGAAGCTACATGAGTGAGACCTTCTGATTTCTGCCTCATTGGAAGAAGCCATGCTGTGTTTTCAGCTGGGATTCCATCTTTTAGGAAGGGATTGGGGGTTCTCTTATTTACTGGGGAGCTGCAAGGGAGGCAGAGAGTAGGATGTCTCCTGGGAATGGGGTTGAATGCTGTTTTGGGACACAATTATTCATTTAAAGCCAATGTTGTCATCCTGCTTTAAAACAACACTGGGAATCGGGACTGAACACTTAGGAACAAAATCAAGCCAAGATGATGCCTCAGGATGCAGTGAAAACAGCAAATACAGGTATTTCTAGGTATCCTTGGAGGCCTGGCTCCATTGTTCCTCAGATACCAAAATCAGAAGATGCTCAAGTCCCACATATGAAATGTTGAATTTACATGTGCCTGTGCACATCTTCCTGTAAACTTTAAATCACACCTAGATTATTTATACATAATGTGATAGAAATGCTGTGTAAATAGTTGTTACATTGTTTTGCTTAGGGAATAATAACTAGAAAAAAGTCACCACATGTTTAGTACAAATGTATAGCTTCTAATGTCTCTGTTCTGTCCCTGGTTGGTCCATGGATATGGAGCCCATGGACAAAGAAAGCCAACTGTCGATGAAGCCAGGAGCTTCATACACATCATGTCTAGAAACTGAACAGAAAGCTGAGGGCCACTAGCCACACCTCTTCTTGCAGTGCTAAAATTGGATGCATAAGCATGGCAGCCGCTCACTACAGGCTGTGCACTTGAATCTCTAAAACAGTTCTGTAAAATGTTATCAGCATCCCCATTTTACAGACAAAGAAACTGAGGTGTGGAGAAGTCAGATAATTCCCTCCAAAGTTCCCCTGACCTTCAAGGAGCAGAGCCTTAGCCAAATGCCTAGAGATCACAGAGACCTTTGCACCCTCATGCCCCACTGCTTTCTCTGTGTAATCATCCATTGCAACAACAGACCAAAGGAAAGATTGCCCCCCTGTACCACGTTTAGGATGCTTTCCTCAGGAACTTTTCCAAGCCTCATTACCAATTCTGAGGATATAGGAGTCTCCTCAAAACAAGTGTAAAGGCTGGAGCCTGGGAGCATGTGGCACACACAACCACATAAAAGAAATCAGAGGACAGAGAGGGGAGTGCTCCAACACAGAGCCTGGGGCTCCAGCTGCTGAAGGAAGCATTCATCTGTCCTGCTGGCCCAATGAGTACTCACAAAGTTGTTTGCTTTTAAGATGTGTTTAATGCCTTCTTTAAAAAAAGGAGGGGGGAGAAAGAAAGAAAAAGCCTTGTCAGTATAAAACGAACCGGAATTATCCCTACAGCTTTGATGCTGTGTGTTATTTTTGGCTGAGTACCCTGCTCCTCTGGATTCTGTTGGTAGGGGACTGAAGCTCACTCTAGTAACACAGGCTGACTGCTGTCCCCAAAGGACCCTGAGCAAAACACAAGGGACTACCTCGAAGTCTTCTGCAGACCGGGGAGGTTTAACATAAATAAACTCGCACTTAGCATTTTTCTCCAAAAAGAATCCATTCATTATCTTTCTTTCTGACAGAGTATTTATGAATTTCCTCTCACCAGGACTCATCAGGGCAAACGTCACCAATGCTCGGGGTGAAACGTGTCTGACGTTTTCTTTTTCTCCTCAGAAGATTAAGGCCAATGAATAAAAGAGAGGGGGATATGACCCCTATATTTAGCTCTCCTTACAACAGTATGTCTCACGGGTATTAAAAATAGACCTAAATCTCTTGAAGACATTCTAAAAAATCAGAGCTGGGGTAGCTTTCCAGGAGGAAGTTTGAAACATTCTCTGTCTTCTTTCTGGTTGAGTCTTACTAGTGAGACTGTTAAGTAACCAGCACTCCTTTTTTTTTTTTTATAACCAGTACTCTTTTTTGGGGGGGAGGAGGCATAACTAGCATTCTTAAATCAGATTCCCCTTTGGTTAGAGGCCAAGCCAGAGTGACTGCTATACTGCTCACATACCCTGTCTCTTATTATTTACCCCCCAACATTGCTTGTCAAGATGTCATCTGTATTATAAGAGAAGTCTTGGTTGGCCCCAGGTTGAAAGTGCAGCATAGTTCCCATGTACCAATATTCCTCATCAAACACCTTCCCCCACATCTGGCCTCTGACTCTCTCAAGGTCCCTATAGGAGGAAAATCAGCTGAGATTCAATTCACTGAGCAAATATGTGTGTTATTTGTGATGAGCAGGCGCAATGCCAGCCAGGGCAAACTGAGCAGAGGATATGATGACCTTGTTGGCATGGGTGCCAGGTAATTCGATGAGTAAGCAAATCACCAAAGACCAGAGGTAAGAGCTGAAAGGAGAGAGGTGAAGCCTCATCGACGGAGCCCTGAGTAGACGGGAAGCTGGAGACAGCATCTGAAATGAGGATGTAATCAAGGATCGGGATGGGGGTCTCGAAATACCTGAGCCCAGGTACAAAAGGTCAGGAACTAGCCTCTCCTCCAAAATAAACACATGGGAAGCCCAGTCAGAAGAGCTGTTTGGTACTAAAGAATAGAACCTCCAACACTTGACAAGACACTCAATAGTGTAGCTCTTACCAAGTAGAGTGGTTGATCAGCTGTACTTGAAATTTGGGTAATTAACATCTCTGCCCTGAGCTTCAGTTTTCCTCATCTGTAAAATACAAATCATACTTCATGGGGCTGCTCTATCTTGTCATGGATATAGCCTTTGTTTGTGGTGAATACTCAGTGAGTATTGTAAGTCATGTGACAACATCTTCACAGATTCCCTTGCTTTACGTGCCTGAAACTGGGCATGCAGCCCCCCTTCTGGCAGAAAGGTCTAGGTAAAATTAGAATCCAGCAAGGGTAAGGTAAGAAGCACTTTTCTTTTGGCATTGACTACTTTTCAGAATGCTTTGTGGTTCCCACCACTTGGCAAAGTAAGAAACTCCTGCAGACATCACTGCCCTTCAATTATCAATGTAAATACACAGCCTTGAAAAATAGATTCTCTCTTAATAGAACTTTATTTCAATCTGTCACTTCTGAATCATGGAAAAGTAAGTGAAAAGTGGAGGGATACTTTCTAACCTAAAACCCAGGGTGAAAAAGGCTGAGATATAAACAAGGAAACAAAATGAGCAGTAAGCAAAAATTATTTGTGAAGGACTAGGAGATAGCTCATTGGTAAAGTGCTTGCCCTATAAATAACCATGAGGATTTCAGTTCCCATTCCCAGAACCTACATAAAGAACTGGGCATGCTGGTGTATGCTAGTAATTCTACATCATGGGGGTCATCAAAGATAGGCAGATTCCTGAGGCTTGGTGGTTAGCCAAAGCTTCATAAGATGGAAGGGACTGATCAATAACTATTTTTCAAGTGTGAGAGATCTTTTATCAGGAAAGACTGTCTTAGTTAGGGTTTTATTGCTGTGAAGAGACACCATGACCAGGGCAACTCTTATAAAGGAAAACATTTAACTGGGGCCGGCTTACAGTTTCAGAAGTTCAGTCCATTATCGTCATGGCAAGAAACATGGCGACATGCAGGCAGATGTGGTGCTGGAGAAGGAGCTGAGAGTTCTACATCTTGATCTGCAGGGACCAGAGAGGGACTGCCACACTAGGTTTAGCTTGAGCATATAAGACCTCAAAGCTTGCCTCCACAGGGACACACTTCCTCCAAAAAGGCCACACCTACTCCAACAAAGCCTCAGCTCCTAATAGTGCCACTCCTTATGGGCCAAGCATTCAAACACATGAGTCTGTATTCAGACCACCACAGAGACTAAGGAAGACAGCCGGCTTTGACTTCTAGTCACATACACATAGATGTACATGGACACATAAATATGTCCACAAACATACACCGCATATACACAAAAGAAAAGGAAAAATTGATCTTAGCAGACAAGTGGTGCATTTCTCAAACTAGTCTGTGTACCTGAGCCTCTTGGCATGTAGCTAAAGCACATGCTGTCATTCCTCAGGTTTGAAGCAAGGTTTGAGTCTCCTATACATCTGGATAATTCCCAACTCTCAGGATGTGGGCCACATTTGAAAGTGATAAGTTCAGCAAGAAAGTTATATGTTCATAACTTTAGCCTAAGAAAGAGCTAAGTGGGTAGATGAGAATACCACAATTGAAAAAGGAAAGTGAAAAAACAAAATGGCAGATTCACAGGAAAGGCTGGGGGCCCATAGGCAGAAGATCAAGCTTCAGAGACAGGAAGTCCAGAGGAAAGGTTTTCAGAGAAGCTCCAGCTCACAAAGTTCCAGGGCATTACTCATAGTGGCTGTGAGTCATTCCCAACCTTTTAGAATTGTTGATGGCAAAGATTTTGGAGAGGACTGAGATGAAGGGATGTGCTCACAGCTAATAACTATGAAGCACTAAGTCATTTCAGCAGCCCAACACAAATTATGCTCCACACTTGAAAAATAGTTATTGATTAGTCCCTTCCATCTCATGCCCTCCAATACCCCAGATCAGCACTTCCACTTGCTCCCCCCTCCCCACGTTCTCTCACTCATCTAGTTAGATTCTTCTCAAACCAGAAAACATAGTCCTAGACGTTCCTCTCCCTTATAGATTTTGCCTTCATAAAACACGCCAAGGAAGAGCCAACCCAGGAGTTTCTCTACATATCTGTCTCCTATGAACTTCCCAGTGTCTTTTCTCTATTCATTGCAGACACTAAGGCAACAAATCAAGTGATCTATCATTTCCTGTGCAGGAAGATAAGAAACTAAGAGGGCATGAAACGAACAGAATGTAGAATTAGCCTTAAAAGATTAACTTCTATTTCAGGGACAGGTCAAACAGTCGCATTCAGCATCTTTCACTAGCAACTTGAGTCGCAAGCAGGAAAGAGAAATCCCTAATCTTTCAAGCATCTTCCTTGATTTGTTAATCTTTTTTAAAAGATGAGGGACAGAGATCTATTAGAGACCCATACCAGTGCTGTATGTCTGCCTCTGTCCACACCCACACCCTTGGCCACGCAACTCTGCAATCTCTCCCAAGCAATTGGATGGTTGATTCTGTGCCCCCACTCCTTGAATCTTTATTATTTCATTGCTTGCTTTAGCATTAGAATATAGTGATCTAGTGGCCTTACCCATTCTGTATTCTCTCTTCTGCTTTAACCAAGAGAGCAAGCCTGGGCTTGCCTGAGATCACTTGACTCTCTGACCAGGTAATTAGCTCAGACACAAAACAATGAGCCCAGCAGAGATCTGCTGAGCCTAACTGAGATTCTCACATTCATGAGAATGAACAAATAGTAGTTGCTTTAAGCCACCCAGTTTTTGGAATGCTCTGTGATATGCCTTTATTTAGAGGAGGAATAAAAGCTGGCAAAGCTTTCTTGGAAAAGCTACAATA
>LZPO01046537.1:0-10667 GCA_001675575.1 Neotoma lepida
CTTCTGGGATTCGGACACAGAATGAGGACAATATTACACCGTTTGGTAAAACAATATGGATATTTCTCTACATAGCAAGGACATTAAAGCGTTCATTAGTTCCTCTCTCCTTTACCATAGAGAAGGCTTTTTTATATTTTAACTTCTCATTCCAAAAGGTAAATTTCCTCAAATGCCAGATCTACATTTGATTTTCTTCTCTACACTACTGTCCTATTATTATTGTCCTGATTTTGGAGTCAGCCATCAAAGTTAAGTAGCATTGGCTGAACCAGAATATTGTACACCAATGCACAAATGCAGGTAGAAAATCAGTTAAGATATAGCCAGCAATATGGCTTAAGTGGATAAAGGTGCTTGCAGCCAAGTGCAAGGACCAGGATTCAATCCTGAGGGATCATATGGTAGGAGAGGACCAACTCCCACTAGTTACCTTCTGATTTCCACACGTGTTCTGGCATATGCATGCCCCCCACACATACGTACAAAATAATAATTTCACAGTCTATGTTGACATACTTATACAAAAGAAGAAATGGACATGGTCACCATTTAGTTGAACCTTGATTTAAATTACTACAAGTAGTAGCTAAATGTCATTAGTAAGCAAGAACACTAGTAAACTAGAATTAAAGGAAAATTAACAATATGTGTTTTATGTTACCACCCAAATAAAACATAAGGAAGCCGAACTTACTGTCCTTTGGTAGAACTGCAATGCTAATGCCAGGGTCACTAAGTTTGATGAAAGGTGGATTCCCTGTTTTCCTGTCTTCTTCTCTGATAAGCAGGATATTTTTGGCACACACATTCCCATGAATAAGAGATTTTTCTTCCTATTAAAGTTAAATGCACATACATTCAAATATTGATATGCAAATACGTGTGCATATAATATGCCCAAAGCTACAACATAGATATAAAGACAAAAGACAACATAGTAAATACTAATTTGGAGGCATACTTTGAGACAATAAAAGGAAGTCTTCAGTTTCTTACTTTAACGGATGCAATAATTTATACTCACACTGAAATGAGCGTTACTTTTCAAAGGAGAGATTACAAATGATACTAGGTGGTAACTGGCATTAGGAAAGACTGTTGTAGTCCAGTAAATGTATACTAGTAACTGGTAAGCACTCTGGTATTCTGCACCTCTGTCAACACTGCTTTCTCACTGAACACTGTTCAACTGCATACAAACACCACAAGGTGTCTTCTGCTATCACAGCAGCATGATATGCTTCTATAAATTTTTGGTTAAATTTTCTAAACCCAAGTGTGTTGTGGAATATTATTTTAATGGTGTAAAGGTGTGTTACATTTGTTTCTGCTGCTTTTGTTAACAATGCAAAGACATGTTATATTTGATTAAATAAAATTAATTCCTGGGGTCAGGAAGCTGAGTCAGCAACTAGCTGACAGGAGTGGTAGGGGGGAACTAAGAGTGGTAGGGGGGAACTAAGTGTAGTGAGGGTTCTTAAGTGGGGGCTGAGCAGAGGACACCTGGTTTTTTGGGAGACATAAGCAAGGAGAGAAGGTTAGCTGTTTGCTATTTAGCCTCTGGGAGGGCAGAATTTCAGCTCAACCTTTGAACCCTGAGTTCTATACTACAGAAGGATAGAGATCTAGACAAAGCTGGAGTTGGTGCCTGCAGGAACAGAATTCCTGCCTAGCTGTGGCCTGTGCATCAGAATCACTGCTGGGAGCTGCAGGGTTGCAGCTGCCAGTTGGGACAGCAGTTAAGGTGCAGCTACTGTACTGAATGCAAAACAACACAGGTGATAGAAAATTTGGGTGCCTGTGGTAGTTCCAAGATTTTGGTGGAATAACAGCACTCTCTTTCAAAGCTGATTTACTATCTACACACGTCTGTAACAATACCTTTCAACACCTAACATTATTTTGAATGACTTAGCACTCATTCCAAGATTTATTTCTGGTTGCCAGGTTAAAATAAGTATATTACTTTCATGAAATAACACAGCAATTACTTACTAGAAAATGCATGGCCCACGCCAACTGTTTAGCCACTCCAAGTTTCCACAATATATTTATGGAACTTTTGTTTTTTTTCAGGTATGTATCCAGGGATCCAAATTTTACAAACTCTTGAACCAGAATGTCTGCATTAAAATATAGGTAATAATAAAGCTCAAGTGGATAGCCAATTAAAAATATATAATTAAATTTCAAAATACTTGTGTTATTTGTGGCTACAATATGTGAATAAATTAAATTAAGTAAACTGTACTAATTTAAAGGAAACTTAATGGATACACATTATTATACTTTTGTTTTTAATTTCCTCACAACAGTAAGAGGTAGGACTCCAAACAATTTATACCTAACACATAGTTGTATATATAACATAGTGTATTTTATACAATGTAAATATACATACTCCAGCATAACTGGAAAACTTACCTAGTGCCAATATTCAGTCACTTCAATCAGTTTCATTAATAATTCAGTCTATCATTTATATGCTTTGTTTTCATAACTATAAATAAGCTTGTATTGAAAAGGGCCAGTTGCTCCAGTTACATGAGTTACCCATAATCTGTACTGTTATGTGCATACAAAGGCTTGTATTTGTTTACTGTAATACTCCTACTATCATAATATATGTCATTATAATAAGACATATTAACTCTATTCAGCATTTTAGCTTTAAACACCAGTTTCCTATTCACAAGATATAACTGAACAGGCCACAGTGCTTTCAAGTTCAACAATATTTGTAATTCCATGGTTGTACTGGTACCCACTGTAGTTAGTCCTAAATAGTGATTCTCTGAGGTAGGCATAGCATTAATAAAGGATAGCCAGTGGCTTTACTTACTCTCCTCTCCACAGACACATACTCCATAATTCAGAACCAAGTGCTTGTGAGAAAGCTGGCTCATCATGCTTGCCGCTTCAAAGAAAGACTAAGGGGGGAAGAGCAAACAAGAAATGTGAAGGATTTCTGTTCAGTGATGTGCGTAGGTATGCATAATTCAGAAAGATACTGACTTAAGAGAAATAGTCTTAGTCTTACTCTCAGTTGGACATTATAATTTTTTAGTACAGTGCCTTTCAAACTTATTCTTTTTAAATATTTATTTATTTATTTATTGAGACAGGGTTTCTCTGTTTAGCCCTGGCTGTTCTGGAACTTGCTTTGTAGACCAGGCTGGCCTAGAACTCATAAAGTTCTACCTGCTTCTGCCTCCAAAGTACTGGGATTAAAGGCATGTGTCAACCTGTCTGGATTCAAACTTATTCTTAAGTAGGTGAAATTATGGAGAAATCTATAAAGCTCTGAGTGGTTATGTTTAAAGGGAGCAGCCTCTGTATATGTAAAGATTTAATAATACCTATAACACAGCACTGAAAATAATCAGTGCATTAGTAAGTTATTTGTAAATCCTATTAATTTTAGGCTGGGATGATGGCCCTATGGTTAAGAGCATTGGCTCTTTTTCCAGAGGATTTGGGTTTGTTCCAGGCATCCACATGGCCACTAACAACCATCTGTAATTCCAGTTTCAAAGAATCCTATACCCTTTTCTGACTTCCATAGGCACTAGGTACACACACAGTACACAGACATACATGCAGGCAAAATACCCATGCACATCAAGTAAAAATAAATAAATTAAAAATAAATAAACCCTAAGAATAAATTTTACAGAAAAAAATTAAAATCCTACAATCTTCTATAGTCTCATCATCATGTAGTCATAGATGTTTCTTTAAAAAAAAACTCACAATTTTGCTAGAACTCGAGGAGCTGGTGAAGGAACTCCAGAGAGTCCAGTAGGAATGCAAGAGGAGGCCAGTCAATTTTCATACTATATATTTCCATCCAGTTCTTTCTACCTCTAATCATTTTTGTTTAATATCCAATGTCATTTAGCAGGCTAATTTGTCCTTGCTCTGCACTGATTTTTTTCCTTATTCTTACTTTTTCTTCTCTCAAAGAACCCAGTCTGGTTTGGTTTGTAGATCTGTGTGCCTCAGCTGCCTGGGAGACAGTACCGTCTACATCATCATTTTACCACTCTTTGCAGTCTACTTTTTGCCAAAATGCCCTCACCCCTCCTTTTCTATTTCTATTCCCACTTCAATCTCTCGCCTCTTCCTCTCCCAGTACCATCCACTAGTCTTACAGTGGTTTATCTTTTCTTTGTCTTTCCACTCACATCCATAATAACTAAGGTTTCATACATACAGTACTATCAATGCCCCATTATTTCCTCAAATGATTGGTGCTTAAAGGAGATGTTTCATAGTTTGACTATTACTCTATGGGTCTATTCCTGGACAGTGACTATTGCTGAGGACAATATTCTACATACAGGAAAAAACTGAGGATAGAGTCTGGTGTCCTGAACACCAGTCTAGCCAAGTACATTATATATGAATAAAATTGTGAAAGAATAAAAACATTCTAAAACAAGTAAGGTGGAGAGCAATAGATAAAGACATCCAAATGCTGATCTGTGACCTCCAAACACACACATACACTTACATACATGCATACATATGCCCCCACACATAACCCCTAAAAACAGAACTTCCATATGACCCAGCTATACTGCTTCTAAGAATAAATCCAAAGGATTCTATATCCTACCTACACATCCATACATATTGTTGCTATATTCACAATAGCAAGGAAATGGAAACAACCTAGATGCCCATCAACTGATGAATGGATAATGAAAATATAGTACATAAACACAATGAAATATCATTTAATCATAAAGAAAAGTGAACTTATTAAGTTTGAAGGAAACTGAATGGAAACTGGGAAAAATCAGTATTAAGTGCAGTAACTAACAGGGGCTCAAAAGACAACTACCACATGGTCTCTTTCATATGTGAATCCTACCTACCGTCTACTTTTCATGCATGTGAATTTACATGGGAGTACAGCGTCCGAGATACTGGCAAAGAGCTCATGAGAGGGAAAGAAGGTTCTTGAAGGGGAGGAAGATAACAGAGCATAGAGATACAGATACAGAAGTCGAAGGAGAAACTAAATGAACATGACACCCCCAGCAAAGTGCCCTGAAAATAACTGTTTTTGCCCACAGATTAGTGATGCTGCCAGCTCTGGTTTAAGAAGCTTCTTTTTGCAGTGGGCAGCAGTGAGTACAGCAACTGGTAACTGGTCAAAACACTGAGAATAAGTGACTCTCAAATTCTCAGCCATAAATCAGACATCTCTGTCACCCCCCTCTGTGACTGTGTGAATAAGAAATGTCCTTGATATGGTTATGTATCTGAACACTTGGAATACTTGGTGGTGCTATGCGGGAAGGTTATGGGGCCTTTAGGGGAGCCTTGCTAGAGAAGTAGTTCATGGGGTGATCTTTGAGAGTTTATAGTTTTGTCCCACACTCCCTGTTGTCATCCCACCCCCACCTGTACTAGGATGAAAAATGTTATCAGTCAGCCTCCTTCTCCTGTCACCATGCCATGCCTTCTATGCTATGATGGACTCTCATCCTTTTATAAGCTGCTTTTGGTCATGGTGTTTATAACAGCAATGGGAAAGTAACTAATATACGCTACAAGGCTCAAGGACCACTGTAGGAGAAAGACTGTGAAAGCAGGAGAAGGGTGGTATGCAACACTGACTCCTGGGCTTGACACCAATGCTGCACTCTTGAACTCAAGGCAGCTATGTTTACCTGACCAGATACACACAAGATGAGCCCCTCATTGCTTTTTCAGGGGGGAGGAGTTTAAGACCCACTACTCCCTAAAGATTTTAATGTTGATGGGGGAGGGGTTCCTTAATGGTGGAGCCACTAGTAAGATGACTACATTCCTGTAAACAAACCCTCACCCATGCTCCTGGAAGGAGCCCTGAGGAAACTCAGTAGGTCCCATACACACATGTTCCAAGAGATAAAAGTAGAACAGGTATTAGGTGGGAAGAGAACAAGGATCATTGGGAGGATGACACGAGAGGTAACAGCGACTGAGTACCTGAAATATATTCTGTAAGTGTATAAATAGTTCATAATGAAACCTATTATTACACTAGTTAAAGTATGCAATAAAGGAAGGCATAAAATTTTATAATTTGAAGTCTCACACATGCATTTAATGTGCTTGCGAATGAGTTTCTTTATATAGTATAAGAAGACATATGAAGGACCCAACAAACATACACACCTCCGAATAATTTCTATGTGCTTTATCCAGAACTTTCAAAAGAACTTCTGTTTCATGCAATTGACCATAGTCTCCAACTTCTCTTCTTACACCTTTAAAAATTTTTGTAAAAGTACCTTGGCCAAGACTTTCATTCTTTAAAAGAAAAAAGGTAAGGGGGAAGTGAATAAAGACAGATGAAGTAAAGGAATTAGAAAATACATTCAATTAACAAAAACTTCTTTTAATGGTAAACATTTCCTTTATAAACTGAACCTAAATTTGAGGTTTGAAATTAATTCTCTATTCTTCTTCCTTAAGTGATAATTAAAAATAGAAAACAAGGATTAATAAATAAAATGTATTTTGACTCTCTTATTTTCACATTTCCTGCAAAGGCTACAATTATTACTGTTAAGAGCCAGCATTTGCCTAAATTTGTTTACGAACGATCCTTTTCCTGTAGCTCTCCTCCTAGCACAGTACAAAGGTAGAACAGTGTGGTGTGGGGGCAGCTGTCTGGCCTACCAGAGGCCTTATATTCCCTCTGTGCTTCTGCTGTGTTGGGTGTTCTCCCCAACCTCCCTTCCACTCCTGCTTCTCTTTTTTCTTGTCACTATGTAGCCCAGGTTAGCCTTGAACTCAGTATGCCTTGGACTCTTCATATAAAGAATAGTAATACATTTTCCTGTAAAATTGCTTAGATTAACAAGTGAATAAATACATGAAGGCACCAAAGCATGAAATAAACTAGATATACATCAAGCTATAGCTACTACCACTACCCCAGTTCTAACATTTCTTATGTATCTTTCCAGCATAACTGCTGAACGCTGCACTCTGAAGCAAGGCTGCCTGAGGTCAAGTCCAAGCTCTAGTACCTAGTGCTTTACAACCGCCAAGTCCCCAGTCCCTCTGCACTTTCTGTTGTGTATGAAAACCAGTGCCTTTACATTCTGGAATCCTCTCCCTCTCCCCTTTACAGTCTCTCTGCCCTTCTTCCTCTGTCCCCTCCTCCTCCCCCCTCCCTGCCCCCAGTCTGGTCTCTTACTGTTTCTGAGGCTGGCCTGTAATTCAGTATTACATGGCAAGCTAGTCTCAGGATTACAATCTTCCTCCCTCAGTCTCCTGAGTACAGGAGTGACAGGCATAAGCCAAGATACCTAATTTAAAAATCCGAGGTTTGTTATTAAATTCAGGGTGCTGTGATTAAAGTCAGGACTCTGCATACTAGACAGATACCTACCACTGGGCTACATCAGGTCTGTCTTCCAATTCACTCACTCTCACTTCAGTGATAGGTGCATAATATGCCTTCTAAACTGTCTATTAAGTGGCAAGTCCAAGAGTACATTTTTCATATCTATGCCTTTTTCCTGAAATTTTGTCTTTTAAGTAGTACATTTTAAATGTTTTCATTTTACTGTTTTAAACTCCTTTTAAAAGTACCTACATTTTATGGTCTCTACTTGACAATTACATGAAGTTATTAGAAGTATAAGTTTGATGACTCCTACTTAATTCTGGATAATTTCCCAATATTTCAATTTTTTAATAAAAAGCTCATGCTTGTAGTTGGTTTTATCTATGGGAATCCTGGATGCCTGACTTAAGAGAACATTTCTCTTTCTTTCTTTCCTTTTTGGTTGTTTGTTTGGGTTTTTTAAAGATAGGATCTCATATAGCCTAGTACAGCCTTCAACTTTTTATGTAGCTAAGGATGGCCTGGAACTCCTGATATGCCTGCCTTTCTCCCCCTAAGTGCTGGGATTATATTCCTGGCTCAGAGTATGTTTTTCAAAAAATCTGCATGTGTTTCTCCCCAGCATCTTTGGTACAGTCTTTAACTTACTGGCTTAGTGCTTCTCAGATCATGAAGGTAGCGAATATAATGCAGGTAATATAACAAAGCTTAACTCAAAAATTTATGAACTCCTCTTTTTTCTAAGTCAATTAAAACAGACAATATTAATTTTCTTCTCCTCTGGCCAGCAGGTAAAATTTTCACATTCTACACAATGGATGCATATTCTTCAGGTCCCAGCTCCATTCAGAGACAAGTCTCACTTTTAATTCCTGCCCTTGAACAAACCTAGGATCAGCCCTCTTGCTTTATGCTTCTCATTTTAACCTCCATGAGAGAAAGACTCAACTCCAGCCTTCTCATACACCACATAAGAGTCACATCATCCCCTCCTATGAACTACTTTGTTTTCAGTTCCTTAAAGATCACCTACTGAATTCCCCTTGCTTGCTTTAACTTTTAAAATTTATAATTTAAAAATTTTAAAATATTTTTTAATTTCTGAAAAGAGAATATAACTCCACTATTAACTTTGCTAATTTCTGCCATAAGATTGGCATATTTTCTAAGATTTATGAATTTTATAAATTATATAAATGATACAAATCTTGAAATTCAAGTAAAATTTTAATTTAATTTAATTTAATTAATTAATTTAATTTAATTTTAATGTAAGCTTATAATAAAATATGTCAAATATCACATGAATATAATAGCAGGTAAGAAATAAAAAAGGCACTGTTTTAAAAGGACAAAAACCACAATTATAAAGATCTAATGGCTTACAAATACCAAATCTTCATTTCTGATTTTGTGAAACACCATTTGGTTCACATTATTATGCCTCTGTAATGTTGGTGAGATCTGAACATCAGAAATACCATTTGTTCTGAAGACGAGAAGGTTTGATTTATCTGGAAAAAAGAAACAAAACACAAGCTATCTATGTTTCATGTGTGGGGGAATTTGTATATAATCAAAGCATACCAAAATTATGAACTGCTCCAAAGATGTGACGTGAGTGTGCTCTGTGTCTAAGAAATTCTCAATAGCTGCTTAGTTACTTTAGGAGTTTTATTACTCAGCTCTGACTGATAAAAGAAACACATTCAAACTTACAATCATTTCTTAACAGAATTTTTTTCTGGGAATTTTAAAGAAGTTGTTTTAAGAGATTTCCAATCTTACTATTTTATTTTAAAAACTAAAATCCTAAAAATATATGAAAGTATTAACTTAAAACACAGAGGAATTTGGTAGTGAGACTGTCCAATTCCGTGAGAGGCTGCAGGTTGCAAGCAATTATCTTTCAGAGGGCATCTTAGAACGGGGCTTCCGGTCACTCACAGGCTATGTGTACTAAAGCACACCAGAAAAATCAGTCTGCTTTCCTAGAACGCTGCCTTTTGCTACTTCTTTCAAATCACCACCCAACACATGCGGTCCAAGACTAGCCTCTCTAGAATATCTGGAGAGTCATCTTACCTTTTGGCTTTGGGGGACAGCATTTGGTAAACTGGAAGATGATAGTGTCTGAGCGCACAGTCTCCATCTGGTAGCAATTCAAAAGGTCCTTGAGGTTACTGAAGTTCTTCTTAGTTCCACTGAGGTTGTACTCTCTATTCTCACTCTTCATAATCAAACAGTGTTTATACTCAATAACATTTTCTCGCTAGGGAAGTTTAGTTAAAGAAAAAAAGGAGGGAAAATCACAGTGGTAATGATGCATATTATTCAGCCAAAGGCACTATCATAAAAACGACCAACAGAGTACTTAGACATTTAAACTGTAACTCCTAAAGAAGGGCCTCAAGAAGGCATCTAATCACACACAGTGCCATATCCTCCAGAAGACGACATAAAGTGATCTCATTAGAAGAAACACTGGACAGCAGCACCACAGTCTGTAGCAGCTTCCCCTTGTCTCACACTGGGGCAGCACAGGCTCTTCACTGGTTCCTGCCTCCTCCTCCGTTCTTCCCATGGTCACACAATCTGGTTTGATTATTAGTACTTTACTGCTGAGGCCCTCCCTAACACGACTAACTCCTTTCCATAGCAAAGATGCATATTCCATTGTATACTATTCTATTTTTAAAATTATCTCTACTGTAGCATTTCTTAGATTTTATCTTAAAAATATTTGTCTTATGTAACAAACTATGAACTACTTTACTCATCTTAACAATTTGATTGCTTTTTATTACTGTATTCCTCCTACTTTGAGCCATTTATGAAACAACTGCTAATCCCTCAAGGCAATCTCATGTCTTTTAGATTCTAAAAGATCTTCCAGAATAAATAAGATCTTTTCTGATATTATCATGCTAATCACAATAATTAATTGAGTATTCTTAGTATACTTTAAAATTTTTGTTTTCCAACAGATACGTTTCTGAAACATAGGTTTGTGTCATATGTTCCCTAATTCCTTATCACTCATATTAGGCACATATGATAAACATAAAAATTTGTGCATTTTGAGTTAATAATACCACCAACAGTCATATGTTATTAGAAGATACTAAGACTGTTGGTGTATTGAATGGTAAAGTAGATACGCCTTCTGCATTTGAAGACAATTCCTTCGCTACATGTACCGAATACAAGATAGTCCTTTTATGAAAATAATTGAATAATAACATCTTTACTTTCTGTATTTTCTCTCTCTCTCTCTCTCTCTCTCTCTCTCTCTCTCTCTCTCTCT
>LZPO01046538.1:0-10657 GCA_001675575.1 Neotoma lepida
TGTGTAACAATAACAATTAAAGAGGCCATTAATTTGAGAGGGAGTGGGGTATCAAGGAAAGGAGAGAAGTGGGCAAATAATATACTTACATTTTAAATAAAACATTCAAATAAAAATGATTAAAATGACAATGTTGCTCATCATATATGTAACTTTATCCTTTGGTTTCAAAACTCTTAAGAGTATATTAATATTCAGGTAAACTAAGGGCGGTCATATTATTGTAACTTTTATAAACAACTTTACAGAACAGTATTGAAACTGGTAATGTACATGTTGTACCATACAAAGTATTCTAATTAATAAAATGAATAATTAAAATTATATGAATGCCAAAATCAAGTCTTCTACACTCCTAGTTTCCATAAGACAGAAAGACATGAGGGATTCACAAGTGTTAGCACGGTATGAAAAGGCAGAAAGTCCAAACTCAAAAGGATAATGCAAAGTTTCAGATCTTTAAAAAAAAAGTGCATTTTTGGGTAGAATGATGTGAATGGTACTTTTTATAATAGACTTCTGCCTGGTATAGATAACTATGGTACCTGGTCTTAGAGCTATTAACAATATATATACTCACACTGAGGGAAAACTTTCTTTTTCATTCAAGGCTGGTACTTGACTTAGATTATTACTTTTAGATATGCCTATGCTGTTGTACAGCTTATGCAAAGCATCTTAGCTTTTTTATTCCTCACTTCTGTCGTGGATATGAGCCGTAGGGCTCTCTAGTAATGTTCATTCTCTATTCCTTCCTTACCAGACCAATTTGTGACCTACCCAACAGGATTCTCTAATTTCCCTGCCTGGGACTTTGAAGCTCATTTAGTGAAGCTGAGTGTGGCTCAAAGTCTATTTCCAAATATGGTATCTCTGGTTTCTTGGTTTTACACCAAACTCAATCTTATTCAAACTTGAGTGTTAATGTAAGCTCAAGCCTGGTTGAGTTCCACGGTTCCAGGGCAGCTGTTTGAGTAAATAAGCCTTCATTTTCTTTTCCCATCTTTTTTTTTTTCTTTAATCTGGAAATATAATGTGTTGTGAAGATTGTAGTAGAATATTTTAACGTGTGTTACTTTTCTTTATGTTGTATTTGCTCAACTCTGTGAAGCTGTGTTACTGTGCCTGTATAAAACACCTGTTGGTCTAATAAAAAACAAGGCAGGAGAAAGGACAGGCTGGGCTGGCAAGCAGAGAGAATATATAGAGGGAGAAATCTGGGAGGAGAGAGCTAAGATCTAGCAACCAGAGGAGGAGGAGGACTTCAGGGGCCAACCACCTAGCTACCCAGCAAACCACGGAGTACGAGTAAGATTTACAGAAGTTAGAGAAAAGGAAAAGCCCAGAGGTAAAGGGTGGACGGGATAATTTAAGATAAGGAAAAGTGGTAAGAAACAAGCCAAATAAGGCCGGGCATTCATAATTGAGAGAAAGCCTCCCGTGGGAGCTGGGTGGTGGCCCCCCCAAAGAAGAGCAAAAACCCCCAACATCAGAAGATAAACAAGGTAACCTGTATACAGTCTTTAGAATAGGATTAACTCATAGAAAATAATAATTCTGCATCATTACTTCAAATATTTATTATTATTCCTTATAAATTTTAGTGTTAAATTTTTCATACTGAAGGAGAAAAAGCTAGGTTTATGAAAGAAATAATTGTAGGGTAAGATTCAGTGGTTTGTATAAATAAAATAAAATTGGATTGCCACTATCTAATCCCTTATCTATTATATAACTTATGTTTGATGTATACGATAGAGCTGACTGAAAAGAAAAACCTTATTTTAAGGAATAACTGACCTTATGAAATGATTTACTTCAATTGTGAAGTGACACAGTTTTTAAGGTGAATAACTATACTGACTTCTGACAAGTGAGAATTACATTTTTAACCATATGTTTATATGTCAAGTATAGGCTTAAAGAAACTGTGTACTCACAAATTATTATACTAGGGTATGTGAGGAATCAATGTATTACAATGTATTGTTTTACTGTATTGTTAAATTAAGCAGATTTACCAATAATCAAGAATCTCCCCTAACAAATTAACTAAACAGTACAATACCTGCTAAGCCCAAAAAACTAGACTTAGACATATAATAAGCATTTGAATGATAGACAATTCATCTCAGGAGTGTTGGAAATTCCATGTCTACAATTTAAGAATGCTGAAGCCCAAGCATGTGATGAGGATTCTTCCTCAAAAGTGACATTAAATGTACATCCTGCAGGTCCTTAATATGGATTCATTTATGCCAAAATGTGAAATATAGTCAAAATATTAGGTTATAACAAGATTACTAAGGCATAGAAAAATGGTTCAGTTAAACCTCAATTTTTGTTTTCATGATAAGGGGATATTGTGATAGAAATAAGAGACCATAGTCCAAATGCTTACATGAATCAGTAGTGATTACAAATCTGTTGGACTCAGAACATACTATGGTACCAGAGACAAAATTCAAACACGTTTCATGTTTTTCTATAATCAAAACCAAGTTATAAAATCAAAGGATCTTATTCATACAATAGATATAAAAATATCAGAAAAGCAACACAAAAAATAACCATGGAAGGCACCAATAATGAAGTCAATGTTTTACTTTGGTTAGTATGCAATGAGAGCTACCACAAAATTTGTTTTTCAAAAATATTCCACTATCAACCAGTAATTGACAAACAAAAGATATCCTATGTTAATTATTTGAATGGCTTCATTTTAAGTACAACAGGAATAATCATTCTTAACGTTAATAGAAAACATGGTGTAAATTACTTTCAGAATTTATCACAACAATAGCATTAACATGCAAGATATTATGTAATGGTAAGGAGTCTATGGGTATTGAGTCATGAATTTCAAGATAAATATAACCAATTAACCCCAAGTTAAGATTAAAAACAATTGGAATGATGTCAGCCAATGTTAATACAAGTGTTCTTCTAGTAACTTAATGAAGTGGAATAGGAGTGGAATACAGGAGGAGTTGGGGTGGGGGGTAAGAATATAATGACCAGAATATATTGTATGAAAAATTTTTGTAAAAAAAGTAAAAAATTCAAAAAGTGAAAATTAAAAAAGTTTTAAAAATAAACTAGTGTTTGGTAGTAGAATATTCTAGATATAAATTAGTATACCAAAATCCATGCTACCTGGTTTTGACAGTAAATCACCAGTTCAGACAAACTGCCAAAAAACTACAATGCATTTCAAAGAAATGATGAAAATGTTCAATAGTAACTTCTTTCTATTGTATTAAAGACTCTATTATTCTGCTAGCAATAATTGAAATTAGGAAACATGGACGTTAGTTTTCAATTTATTCACAAAAAGGAGTTTGAACAACCAAAACTACTTTTTTTATATACTTAAGATTTCCTTGAGGCATTAATGTGCATTTATCTTTGGATATACCAATCCTTGAGGCATTAATGTGCATTTATCTTTGGATATACCAATTCTTTGCATCATGGAAAGGAAAACAGAATTTAACTCCTGACCTTTTAAATGAAAGTTTAGTGTTTACAGTAACACATGTATTATTTCACTTTTAAATGGCAATTCCTTCATATCAGTCTGTGTTGTCCAATGACCGTAACACAAAAGTTTGTCATTTCTAATGGGAATAATGGAGCTGTTTCACTGATGCCAAAGCTAAATCACACAAATAAAAACCAGCGCCACAAACACAAGAGAGCAGACTTCCTCAACAGAACTCAGCACTTTCTGAGAAAAGGCTGAAATTGTTATCACTCAAAACATAAATAAAACACTCACTGGATCTTTTATGTAAGTTTAAAAACCCAGTCCCTGTTCTGGCCCCAAGCTTAAATCATTTGAGATCCTTCAAAACTAATAATTACTGTGAAACTTCTATACACATCTCACCGATGTTCTTATCTTTCAATACTTGGCCTAATTGAGAGTTAGGCTTCCTGTAAGTGTCTCCCAAGTAAGTGCTCCGCAGTGGATGAAGACAAAAGGAGCATCTTTTCTAATGTGATGAACAATTCTGTCAACTACAGCTTTACATAGCTAACTTTCACTGACTAAACCATATTTTTCTACTTAACCTATATACCACATTTAATCACAGGGAACACACACACACACACACACACACACACACACACACACACACACACACCCTAAGGAATGACTGAGTCTCTATTCTTCCGCTAGCATGTTAGAGAAGTTATGTAGCTACAGAAAATTAATACAGCGTGTTCACTAAGAAGGACATTTTTCTCCAAGGTATTCAGAGAACACAGTCTAGAGGACTCTGGGTCTCAGGTCTGGATTCATAAGTGTTTACCTGTGCAATCCCATGCTTCCTTAGACTGCGTAGTTGAATAACAGACTCTGCATGTAAAGCCATTTTTCTAAAGAAACCCTGCAAACCAGGTAACTGATATAACTGAGCCTGAGCTATAGCTTCACCATTTCAAAGGTATAGAGTTAGTCTAAAAGGATGAGCTTCCTCGCTTATGACAAAGGAGCAGCAGGTATTTCAGATGAGATGCCATATGTGAAAATAATGGGTTGAGCCTGGTACATAAATAACATGGAGCTAGACCAGTCCTTTCTTTTAGGGATCTGAGCTATTCTATTCAGAAACTACCAGAAAATCATAATTAGGAATAGCTACAGTAGAAATTTAAAACTTACAACCCATATATTTGTGGTGCAATTTCTAGTCTGTTCAAGTGCATGTAGAGCTCAATATCGTGTTTCTTCAATAGATGATCCTGGATCTGGTTGACTTTAGTAACAATGGCAACTGTTGGCCCTAAATCCTGGGGTCTAGCAAAGGGGATGGGGGTCATCACAGTTTCTTTACCCTGAAAATAAGAAAAATAGAACATGTATTATTTCAATTTGAAATTAAGAAACATGGACATTGGTTTTTAATTGATCCATCAAAAGTGGTCTAAAGAACCAACACTACTTTATCATAATGAAGGCATAACACTCATATGTGGACAGGAGGCGCTTCTGCTCACACAGTCATAGCCAGGCTATCTCTTCTAAGTATCTTTTACTTGAATAGCTTCTCTTGTGACATTAACTTTTCAAGGAGAATCTGGCTAGAGGCAGTGAAGCCTGTCAAGCTGCCCCTGGCTGGTTGACCTGATTAACCACAGCATATAAATGTAACACTTTGATGGAAGTGTACTTGTAGTGGCAATTAAAACTGAAACACCAAGTGAAAACTATGCAAAAGGGGAAAGAACGAAAGAGATCATTTTAGAAAAGGAAATGTTCTCTCTGTCCTTTTGACAGTTTACGTAGGTGAGAAAAAATTAATAACTGTAACACAGAAGTGTTTAAAATAAACCTGTGTTAGGCCCTCCCTCAACGTTCTTTTCCCACCACTTCCAATTTTCATGAACTCCACAAGCCTGACCCACTTGGACCTTCAGTCCTTTGTTTTATGACTCTGTTACTGGCATTTGTAGCATCCCTCTCTAGGGATTCTTAGTTTACCACTGGGTTTAAATCTAATGCTCAAGGAACACTGTTTATGCTTCTTCTCCCAAAGTTCCTTTTTCACATTGAAAAGTCTGAATTTTATCCTCTGTTCAAATGCTATTCCTGAGTGATTTCAACCCTATACAGAGCTTCTATAAAAATAACTAAAATGAAAACAACTAAAATAATATAGGAGTAAAGGATATGGATATTAAATCTGTGAGTTTAAAATAATACACTAGTAAAAGAAAAGCAATCTATCTGACACAGATATTTATCAATGTGGTTCAATAGCACTGCATTAAAAAAAAAAACTCAATAAGAGAGCAATAAAAAGTTTATAATAGCCAGGCATGGTACACATCTTTAATCCCAATACTCAGGGGGCAGAAGCAGGCAGATCTCTATGAGTTACTAACTAGCCAGGGCTAAATATTGAATCCTTGTCTCAAAAAGACAAAACAAACTTAAAAAGCTTATAATAATTTTAAAATTAAGTGGCAATACTGCATGAGTACTATGCATATATAATGGAAAAGTTCCATTTACTTATAAAAATCTTCATGTTGTGATTATTTATCTACTAATATTATTAGAATGTTATAGATACTTAATTTACTATTGCACCCTAAGTATTTTCATATTTTATTACAAAAATGATTAGATATATTAGTGAAATAACTAGTAATACTAGTCTAGTTTTTATTTACTGTTTTTGTTAACTCAAGTGTACTGAAGAGATCTGTACTATAAGAGTTACCTTTTGACCATCATGCTCAAAAGTAGAAAACCAAGGTTCAGCAGTTTCCATGAGCTGTGAGAACATTGCACTAAAAATTAGAAAAATAAAATAATTCTATATTTAATCTTCACTAAAGTACTGATGGTATTAAAAAAAGAAAGAAAACAAAAAACAATAGTTGTAGTACTTACTAGGCATCATGCTCCAGATACTCAGGGTTCAATAGAATTTTCATTTCCTCACTTTAAAAAACAGCAAAAAACACAAGACAATTCAGGCAATCAACATGAGCAAATTTTAATAACTCTAGTAGATATAGCTTCTGCCTTAGTCTGCATTCATAAGTTAATTTAGACACAATGTGCAAGTAAAAAGGTAGCCTTTCAAAGGTCAACTTCAGTAAGAAACACAATTCTGGTTTTTTATAAAGATCAGAAAGAAGTTATCTGCTTGTCTGTGTCCAAATGAAGTATCCATCTAATAATTCCAGATAACGTACGGAAAGAGTGACACTATATTCCTTCTGATTATTCCAGATAACGTACGGAAAGAGTGACACTATATTCCTTCTGATTATTCCAGATAACGTACGGAAAGAGTGACACTATATTCCTTCTAATTATTCCAGATAACATATGGAGAAAGTGACACTACATTCCTTCTGATTATTCCAGATAACATATGGAAAGTGATACTATATTCCTTGTAATTATTCTAGATAATGTATGGAAAGAATGACACTATATTCCTTGATTAAGTTTGATGTAGAATAATTTTTTACTCTACAATGTATCACTTTTCTTTCAAAACAAACAAAAATTATAGTTACTGATTGAGCAAGCAATACTAAAAATTATTTTATTGCCTTCTTTTTTATTTCATCTTAACATCAATTAGTCACCAATAGCACCTTTAGCAAATCTACTCAATGCTGTCCTACTTTATAATGCACTAAAATAGCAAAGTCTTCTCATTCTGAAGTTACTTCCAATCACCTATTTGTTCTTTTGAATGTATTTTACATGCAACAGTGACAGAAATACAATTGGCATGAAAACATGATCTCAAGACTAGTTTCATTCTTAGATTGTAGAGTAACTCAAGGCAGTTAAAAGGCAAGTTACTTGTATCAAGATTTGATGAAAACAATAAAATTATAAAACTCGACATTATGCAACCACTAATTCATGTTTTAGTAGACAAAGGTTAACATAATTTGGGCTGTGTCCAGCAAAACAGACAGCTTACCTCTGATTAGGAAGTATAAAACGTGTCAAGTTACCAGCAGGTATTTTTTTTTTCCTGCATACACTTTATTTAGATTAGAATACTCTTGATGATGCCTGGCAATCCTATAGCTCACCAGTCATAAAATGCTTCTTGGTTGCTTTACTGGTGTTTTTTAAATTAGATAGCTAAATTTTAACAGTTACCAAAGTTAAGACCATTTATAAAAGTCATTTACAAGAAAGAAAAACTGAATGTGTCTCAAAACATAAAAAGCCACTCTAGTTCATAGACCAGTGTCCTTGGTAGCACTACTCCTTTAGGAACTGAGTCAGAGCTTATAAGGAGAAAGTTCTCATTCAACTAATAGTGAAAACATAGAGCACAGCATATCTGAGTACTATCCATTATCAGCATTTTAAANATTGTAACAAACATTTCCTTTTTGGTCCATTACACTTATGTCTTCATTTGACAAAGTCTTAACATTTCAAAGACACTTATGATTCAAACTTGCTATAATCTAAACCAGCATTAGAATTTAACATGGATCAGTTTCATGAAATACAATCAATTGTTCACAGAATACAAAAACTGAAGTAGCTTCAATCTGAAAATATTTGAGATTTTGAACATAACAAGATACAGTGAGGGCAGAAAATACACATAACCTCATGTAACAACTTGCCTGGGCTGTGTAGACTCGCTGGCATGTAGAAAAGCTTGGTGGTCACAGTGAAGGATAAAGATGATAGGTGCTAGTAGCTCATGCATACCCTGAAACACAGGGTCAGAAGAAATGAATGGAAAGATAACAAGAATTCACTATTACATACTATCAGCTGAGTCAAATGCTTTTGTTCTTTTGCTCCAGTGCTTGAGACTGAACGCAAGGTTTCATGTGTGTCAAACAACATTCTCAACATATACTTATTCAAACAATCACTGCCACAAAGATGTCCATGTTATACAGAAAAGCATAAAAGTGGAATGCTACAAAATGAGTTCTATCTACTTTTAGAATTTGATTGTAATTCAACCAGAGCATGTATTCTTCTTTAAAATATAGGGAGCAGTTATCTTTTCAATGACATGACAAACAATAAATTGGCATGGTAGACAACCTTGCACCTGTCAGTTGCTTCAAGATCTGTACTCATAAATATGAATTTCACTTATGCAAATTATAATCATGAGCTACAGTGTAAAGATCTGTACTAAGGGCAATGAAGAACTGTAGACCTAAGAAATTACACCCAATGTTTTCATTATATAATGGCTCCAAATTAGGATGCCTGTAGATTTAGGGAGAGCTGAAGTCAGCTAGCTAGGAATGTTGGATGATAAGAGAAACAATCTTTAGCAAGCATGACAGAAAATGAAGTTTTCAATATAATTTAAATATGTTTAATTAGAAACCTCACATTTTTTTCATGTACTTCAACAACAAAGTTAAAATGTTTTGTCTTATACTGATGTTCAACAGTGGATCACATAAATAGGCACAAACCTCCCAAAATGTTAGTTGTTATTTTCGCTTCAAAAAGTTAGTCTTATCCACTATTTATCCATTTTGAGGGAAAATAAGAAGGTGTTAGATTAGGTACTAGCCTTATTAATACAGATTTTGATGTTTTAAACATAAAATGCCACACTTTAGCATACCAAAACAGATTATATTCTTTCTAGCCACTTAACAGTAAGAAATCACCACTTCCCTTTTACTTAACAGATAAGGATGCACTCTTACTTTAAAAATTGAGAGAGAAAATAAACTTCACAGGAAGAAAAATGAAACATGAAAGTAGAGATCCTTTTGCTAGGAGAAAGGGAGGAGGCTTCGTGGGCTGTGAGGACAGACTATTCTTGTCTTAGAAAAGCAGTCACTGTCACACAGATTCCATCAGAGTGTAAGACATCATTGTGGCAGACTCCACTCTTCAGCTGTCGATATCCTTGAACACAAATGATTTAACAACACAGCTGCAGAGGAACTCATTCTTTCTTTGTGATGTGGAACAAACTATCAGACATACCTAAATTATTTTACATAGCTCCTAGAACAGCATGGGAAACACTGAAAAATCAGGTGAACTGTGGTTTAAAAGGGGTGGAAATGATATAAAAACAATTAATGCTCTTTTGTAAAGTTCTCAAAACACTTTAATTACAAAGAGTCACCATCTACTTAACTATGTGATGTAGAAAATTTCAGAGAAGCAAAGCAAAATGAGAATGAAGTCAGGCAGACAGACTGGCCTGATACTAAATAAACACTAAAATTAAAACTACAATGGATACCTTCATGGGATCAGTTGTGCCAATTTCTAACAGTTTGTTCAAAACAATTCTTTAAAGTAGAATAGAACTTCTGGGTAATGATATCTGTTAAGCCCTTGATATAAATCATCCAGAGAGAATCTCCTACTGTGGAGTATAGAAATCAAAATTCTATTCAATTGTAAACAAAAATGGAATGATGAAATTTGCAGGCAAATGACTGGACCAGGAAAATATTATACTGAATGACGTAAGCCAGATTCAGAAAGAGTTCTTTTTATTTGTGAATCCTAGCTCCAGATGTTTTAAGTATACAGCCTGAAATGACCACAGAAGCTAGGAAAGTAGACAGGGTCCAAGGAGGAGTGGAGAGGTAGAAAATGACCTTTAGAGAGGGAGAAAGGAAGACTTAGGTGTTATGAAGGGGGAAATAAGAAAAACAGGTGTGAAACTTTAACTAGGTAAAGGGGGTAGGGCAATAGAGTCGGGGGGGGGAAGGAGAGATAAGTAACTATGGATGTTTGAAAGAACCATAGAGAAGCATAATATTGTATAAGCTTACATAAAATATATAATTGTATGTGTATGTGTGTGTGTTGTCTTGTGTTAAGGAGTTCCACTATATGGGTGATACTGCTTTCCCCAGGAGTCAGACACTATAAAACAGAAAACTCCAGGGCAGGCACGCAAATTTCCCCTTCAAGTTGTCAGGGAGTCAAAGAGACTGCCCAAAGAACATATTCTATTGCCAATCCTCTTAGCTGCCTCCTGAAACTTGAAGGTTAAGTCCTTATTGCTTAAACTATCACATGTTCTGGACACAGGACTTGGAGGAACTGAGGTGGAAGTGACAGGGGAACCTCTCTCAAAGACTAGTTGTCATAGTACTGGTAGGTACAAGTTACAAAGAGAAAAAAGCAATCAATAGTTCT
>LZPO01046540.1:0-10639 GCA_001675575.1 Neotoma lepida
CCTTTTAATTTACTTCAAGCCAAAGGAAATATGCTATAGCTAGTAGATTCTTACTCACTGTCTCATAGTACCTGAGAACAGAAAGTGGGGTATGTAGCAGAACACATTGGCCTCTCAAGGACAGAAGTACCACTTAAACAGTTGATGTTTAAAGTTGAATATATTATAATCTCGTGTACTTATGACCTTGATGACTGGACACATTTTCTTACATGCTTCACTAAGCACCAAGGAGCAGCCTGGAGTTTTCGTAGAATGCAATCTGTTACTTTTTTTCTAACATTAATTTCTATGTTTTCTATAAGCTTTCTACTATTATATTGCACATAAATATCATAAAACTAGGGTGAAATTGAGAACTGGAAATCAGTTTATATTAAAAAAGAATAAAAAAGAAAACAAGCCCATGTTTGATTTCCTATTCAAAGTCTTAATCTAAATAAGTTAATTAGATTATTTCATGTTTAATGAACTTATTCCTAAAATACTTACACTAGCACACCTGTTTNTAAATATGTAAAGCACCGGTTTTAAATTTAAATATGCCTTTTTAGGACTCAAAAGCTTAAGCCATGCCCAAGCCATTGTAAACACAAACCTTGAGTCTTTCATCTCATGTCCTTGAGTGATTGATGGTCTCCACACAGTGTGAACCTTTTGGACATGTTAATTTAGGGACACTGCCATTGATAAAAATGTACAATCATTAGCAGTCATCACTCTCTGCTTCCTGAGGGTGAATGCAGCGCGACCAGGTGCCACAAGCTCCTGCTGCCATGGCATCCCTGCTGCTACGATGGACTGTATCCTCTTGNTCAGCTGAAATAAACCATCTTCATTTAAAATGCTCTTGTCAGATATTATCTTACAATGGCAAGAAAAGTAAGACACCATGGAAAAGCAATATTTCAGGTATGTCTGAAGGTGAGAATAACGCAAAGTCCCAGTTCAAGGTAGGAGAAATAAAAAAAAAATAATAAAGATCTTAGCATTTTTGTTCCCTCTCATCCTTCATCTGACCAAAGTAAGATCACTTTAGGGAGAAAAATTTAGTTACCCAAGCTACAATGAGAATATAAATCTTATACAAGTAATTTCCCAAAGAATTGTAGAGAATAAAAATTTGTGGTTATACTCTACTGATTCAGAGGGAACATAATCACATAAATAAATTTCTTTATATGCCCAGGCATTCTAAGCATTATGGGTAAAAGATGGTGGAATATATCATAAGCCTGACAGTAAGGGAGAAATAGGAAAATTGATAGTATTTACTAATGGGGTAAATTTATTTACACCTCTGTAAGAACATGGACCAGGAAGTGGGCTTAAGTAAACATCTGCATAAAAAGACATTAAAAGATAAAAGAATGAACTACTATAATACAAGCATATCATTTAGAAATTACCCTGGCTACCCAGGGAGGTCAGACTCACAAATATATGGAGTATAGTTTCTGGGCAGATCAAAAAGGCTACTACTTTCATGGTAACATTGATTAATGGGGAATAAGAGTACAGAGAAAAGTGGTAGGATTGTGTTTGATGTTGTGGGGATCATGGACTACTCAGATATGTGGTGAAACAGCATTCTGCATGTTTCAGTGTTGGTGTTTTGGGGTAAATTGCCTATTGGATCATTAGTATCTGTAAATTATTTATCCTGTGTCTAAATTAGATGGTCAGTGTCCAATTGATTGAAAATCTGAATGGAACATAAAACATGTCCCCCCCATGTCAGAGANACAATACTTCCCACTTCCCACTTGATGAAATTAGCATCAATTTCACATTGTCAGACATTAACTGAAGAATGAATTCTAAGATTCTGAGACTCCATATCTCATGCTGGACTTCATCTAACTATGTTACTTCTAAGAATTTCAACTCAGAGTATGCTTTGCCACCAGTCTCCTAGGTCTCCAGTTTGCTAACACATCCTGCAGGACTTGATAATTCTCAGCCTTGAAATCACACAGAGAAAATCATTTCTGTAATCTTGTGCTTGTAATCATATCTCAGAAGAAACTTAAAGACTAAGCCCCCTGTAGTAACTGCCTGAAATAGTTCACAAGGGAATGAAATGTTATTAACAGGCATGAAACTAGAGGTAATCCTGGCACTTTGACATGATGAGTGGAGGATCAGGAGTTCTCATCAGTGTTAGCTGCATTGTGACTTTGAGGCTCTCAAGGCACATGAGATCCTGTCTCCTAAAACAGCAAAAGAAAACACCAAGTTGTCTTCACTTTGTTATTGTGAAGTAGAATTTATAGACTGCCATAGTAATGGAAACATGGCAGAAATAGGAGAATCCTGAATCGAGTGAAAAATTGTTTACTACTTCTAACACAGTCAGCATGGACTTTCTGGTCAAAATTTAGTTTCTTGAACCAACATCAGCCAAGTAGGTGATAAAAAGCAAGCTGAAAATGCAGCCTTTTTAGAAGCTGTGCACTTGGTGGTTTTATGTGATACTAGAGAAACAGAAGTCAGGATAAAACAACAACAACAATAACACAAAAACATTGTCGTTTCCCAAATATGTTTTAAATATCAATCTATCTTATTTAAAATTTTAAGGATATTTTCTATACAAACATCTTTGTAATAAGGGTCTAAAAATCACTAATGCCTTTTCCCAAGATATGGAGGAATAGATAAGACCTATTGATAGTTTTATAACAGTCAGGAGTAGAAGAATGATTCTAACTTACTCATTTGCATATTTATAAAGTCTGGAATTAAATGAGAAATTGACAAAGTAGTTTACCATTGCAGTTACATAACTTTGTGATTAAACCATACTTCAATAATAAGGTTTAATGTGTCAATTTAGGCAAGTATTTATTTAACTATTTGAATTTGAAACTATTCTCCCTCACTAAATATATTTCCTCTTAAATTGCTATTGGAATTTTCAGAAAAATCAACATGTGAAATTTATACTCAATTTTATTTTGAAAACATAAACAACTTTCAGATATAGAAGTAGTATCATCATTTGGAAAAAGAAAACAAAACAAATAAATGAGACAAACCCAACATTACAATACTCAAAGAGTATATTGACTCTTATCTGTAATCTGTATTTCAAATAATTTATTGGTTTTATCAGGGTCCAATAAATGAAAAAAGTCAAAAATTTAAAAAAATCATCTTTAAAATCCTGTCAGATGTTCCATTTGTGGCTTGTGGATCCACTGATACTCAGTATCAGTCCCTCCGCTGCAAAAGAGGGTGGAAGACTGTAACACCTAGATGTCAGTGAGGAGAGGAGAGAAACTGTTTCTGGACTTAACCTGCCTACTGTACTCCTGAAATCAGAGTAGCTATGCTTGGCTTTGTAAGACCTGTATAAGATCAAGCCTATAGGCCTTCTAGCATGGAGTGGGAAGGTCATTCATGAGCCACACCCATTACTGTGGAGCTCCAGACAGCTGATGGTTTCTACAGCAAGAGGACTCTGTTTCCTTTAAGGGTGTGGCTCTTAGTAGCTCACTTATGCTTCCATGGCTGGCACCATGCCCAGGAGTGAATGGCCAGCCAAAATTAGATTTCCGGGGTTATTTTAAGGAAACAAAAATGAAGCTAAGTGGGGAGAGTGTTGAGGTGTGGGTACATCTGGAAGGACTTCCGGTGGAAAAGTGGAGGGTTGCTATGATCAAAATTCATTGTATAAAATTCTCAAAGAAAAAGATTATGTTAAAAACCACCAGATTATCTTTACAAACTGCTATTAAAAGGTATGTTATTACTGATTTTATGAAGACTGTTCTAATATATGCTAACCTATTTAGAATTACATACATTAAATAACACAGGAGATGTTACTCATGTTGAAATATGTGAAAAGCCCATATAAATACGTTTCATAAGAATATGCCAACATAGCACTTTATTTGCTTTATTTTTTCCTACTTTTTACCTGTGAATTTGAATGTCCAATACTATTCATAACATTCGTAACTTGAAGTCTAATTTTATTCCTATGCAAAATAATCCTAGGCCTGTTAGGTACTTTTCCTCTTAGATCTTGTGTTTTTCCATGTGACTCTGTACTGAAAGTTAATTTAAATTCCACTGAATATGTATATGTACTTTTTTTTTCACCCTGCCATGGTATTCCTTTCCATTCTCAATTCTGCTGTCAGTGCAGAAATTAACTTTGTGTTGACGCAGTCCGACACTGATAACATTGCTCTAAAGAAAAAAGACGTTTAACCTCTGAGAATTTGGATCCAAAAGGAAATAGTAGCGCTGGGACTCAGCACTACCATAAACAGAAAGTGATGATTCAGTCTGCTCAAAGGGGAAGAAAATAAAGTGTCTGAAGTTTTCCCCTTGATTTCCTATGGGTATAAATATAATCAATAGATGGCAGTAAGGCAAGTTTGTTACACTTGCTTGGCTCTCAGAACAGCAACCTCTATCCTTGTGGAATGGAGTTTCCTTGTTCTGATGCAAATTGTCTCCTCTTTAATGGAATTTTGATTAGCTTCCTTTTATTTTGAGAATAATACCAATGCTTAACAATGAAGATCTGTAATCTCCAAGCAACCTGGGGACATTGATATAGATTTGGAGATACANACAATACTTCCCACTTCCCACTTGATGAAATTAGCATCAATTTCACATTGTCAGACATTAACTGAAGAATGAATTCTAAGATTCTGAGACTCCATATCTCATGCTGGACTTCATCTAACTATGTTACTTCTAAGAATTTCAACTCAGAGTATGCTTTGCCACCAGTCTCCTAGGTCTCCAGTTTGCTAACACATCCTGCAGGACTTGATAATTCTCAGCCTTGAAATCACACAGAGAAAATCATTTCTGTAATCTTGTGCTTGTAATCATATCTCAGAAGAAACTTAAAGACTAAGCCCCCTGTAGTAACTGCCTGAAATAGTTCACAAGGGAATGAAATGTTATTAACAGGCATGAAACTAGAGGTAATCCTGGCACTTTGACATGATGAGTGGAGGATCAGGAGTTCTCATCAGTGTTAGCTGCATTGTGACTTTGAGGCTCTCAAGGCACATGAGATCCTGTCTCCTAAAACAGCAAAAGAAAACACCAAGTTGTCTTCACTTTGTTATTGTGAAGTAGAATTTATAGACTGCCATAGTAATGGAAACATGGCAGAAATAGGAGAATCCTGAATCGAGTGAAAAATTGTTTACTACTTCTAACACAGTCAGCATGGACTTTCTGGTCAAAATTTAGTTTCTTGAACCAACATCAGCCAAGTAGGTGATAAAAAGCAAGCTGAAAATGCAGCCTTTTTAGAAGCTGTGCACTTGGTGGTTTTATGTGATACTAGAGAAACAGAAGTCAGGATAAAACAACAACAACAATAACACAAAAACATTGTCGTTTCCCAAATATGTTTTAAATATCAATCTATCTTATTTAAAATTTTAAGGATATTTTCTATACAAACATCTTTGTAATAAGGGTCTAAAAATCACTAATGCCTTTTCCCAAGATATGGAGGAATAGATAAGACCTATTGATAGTTTTATAACAGTCAGGAGTAGAAGAATGATTCTAACTTACTCATTTGCATATTTATAAAGTCTGGAATTAAATGAGAAATTGACAAAGTAGTTTACCATTGCAGTTACATAACTTTGTGATTAAACCATACTTCAATAATAAGGTTTAATGTGTCAATTTAGGCAAGTATTTATTTAACTATTTGAATTTGAAACTATTCTCCCTCACTAAATATATTTCCTCTTAAATTGCTATTGGAATTTTCAGAAAAATCAACATGTGAAATTTATACTCAATTTTATTTTGAAAACATAAACAACTTTCAGATATAGAAGTAGTATCATCATTTGGAAAAAGAAAACAAAACAAATAAATGAGACAAACCCAACATTACAATACTCAAAGAGTATATTGACTCTTATCTGTAATCTGTATTTCAAATAATTTATTGGTTTTATCAGGGTCCAATAAATGAAAAAAGTCAAAAATTNAAAAAAATCATCTTTAAAATCCTGTCAGATGTTCCATTTGTGGCTTGTGGATCCACTGATACTCAGTATCAGTCCCTCCGCTGCAAAAGAGGGTGGAAGACTGTAACACCTAGATGTCAGTGAGGAGAGGAGAGAAACTGTTTCTGGACTTAACCTGCCTACTGTACTCCTGAAATCAGAGTAGCTATGCTTGGCTTTGTAAGACCTGTATAAGATCAAGCCTATAGGCCTTCTAGCATGGAGTGGGAAGGTCATTCATGAGCCACACCCATTACTGTGGAGCTCCAGACAGCTGATGGTTTCTACAGCAAGAGGACTCTGTTTCCTTTAAGGGTGTGGCTCTTAGTAGCTCACTTATGCTTCCATGGCTGGCACCATGCCCAGGAGTGAATGGCCAGCCAAAATTAGATTTCCGGGGTTATTTTAAGGAAACAAAAATGAAGCTAAGTGGGGAGAGTGTTGAGGTGTGGGTACATCTGGAAGGACTTCCGGTGGAAAAGTGGAGGGTTGCTATGATCAAAATTCATTGTATAAAATTCTCAAAGAAAAAGATTATGTTAAAAACCACCAGATTATCTTTACAAACTGCTATTAAAAGGTATGTTATTACTGATTTTATGAAGACTGTTCTAATATATGCTAACCTATTTAGAATTACATACATTAAATAACACAGGAGATGTTACTCATGTTGAAATATGTGAAAAGCCCATATAAATACGTTTCATAAGAATATGCCAACATAGCACTTTATTTGCTTTATTTTTTCCTACTTTTTACCTGTGAATTTGAATGTCCAATACTATTCATAACATTCGTAACTTGAAGTCTAATTTTATTCCTATGCAAAATAATCCTAGGCCTGTTAGGTACTTTTCCTCTTAGATCTTGTGTTTTTCCATGTGACTCTGTACTGAAAGTTAATTTAAATTCCACTGAATATGTATATGTACTTTTTTTTTCACCCTGCCATGGTATTCCTTTCCATTCTCAATTCTGCTGTCAGTGCAGAAATTAACTTTGTGTTGACGCAGTCCGACACTGATAACATTGCTCTAAAGAAAAAAGACGTTTAACCTCTGAGAATTTGGATCCAAAAGGAAATAGTAGCGCTGGGACTCAGCACTACCATAAACAGAAAGTGATGATTCAGTCTGCTCAAAGGGGAAGAAAATAAAGTGTCTGAAGTTTTCCCCTTGATTTCCTATGGGTATAAATATAATCAATAGATGGCAGTAAGGCAAGTTTGTTACACTTGCTTGGCTCTCAGAACAGCAACCTCTATCCTTGTGGAATGGAGTTTCCTTGTTCTGATGCAAATTGTCTCCTCTTTAATGGAATTTTGATTAGCTTCCTTTTATTTTGAGAATAATACCAATGCTTAACAATGAAGATCTGTAATCTCCAAGCAACCTGGGGACATTGATATAGATTTGGAGATACANCCATGTTAAGATTAGATACATATCACATTTCTATTTTTCCTGTGCATAATGACTTTAGTTTGTGTGAGTGAATAAAAAAGATAATCAAGTCATAGATACCTCATGGAGATTGCTAGTGCATTTGTCTGTAAAGGCATAAAGTACTTTGACAAGAAATTCTAATTTATATATTGAAATGTCAATGTTTTCTTTTCAATGTATCTGAAGAAATAGAAGATGTAGCAGTGTCCAATTTTTCTTGTATTGTTCTTCAGATATATTGAGTACATTAAAACCAAAAAGAATTTCAGCACTCACAACTTTATAATGAGAAGAAAAGAGATTTGAATTGAGCAGGGCTTAGTGTTTGCCCCCCTTGTAACCATAAATTTGTGCCTGATTTATACATCCATTATTTTATCACTGACCATGGTCTTCACTGGCAGCTGAGTGATGATGCCACTAGGTTAAATTGTTATTGTCTTCTCATGCTTAGGTTGTTCTTTTCTTTATTTTTTTTTTCTGTCAACATAGCAGCTGATATCATCAGTTACATTTCCCTGAAACAGAAAATTTTCAGTTCAAACGAGTTAAATAATTATTTCAACATTTTACCACCCAAATTCATCTTACTTTGTCCAGCTCAGGGGATCAGCAATCAGGATATACCAAAGCATAANTCCTGAATGNCCCTCAATGGTCCATGCGTTCAAACCTTATTGCTCATTGTTAGCATTTTGCTAGTTTATGGCCCCAGTAAGTAAGTTGGTAAGAGGTTTACATGTCATTGAACAAATGGCCTAGAAACAGAGGGTTTATCTCCAACCCCTCTTCTTTCTTGTGTATTCCTGTTTGTTAGATTCTGAATGTGAGATGATTCTCTAAGTTCATTGTTAAATACATGGTCTTTTAATGGTATTTGTATGATAGTTGTGGAACCTTTGGGATAGAGCCTCGTTGGCATGTGTGAGCAGTGAGAAATGAGTCATTGAAGACTCTACCTGAGTCTAGTGATGGTCCAGGCCTCTGTTCTCTGTCTGGCCACAATTCAGTGACCAGCCACCGCATTGAACTACTGACAGAACCAAACCACTCCAGCTTGCATGAATCCTCTCTTGTCTTAGACTGAAATCCTCTGAAGGNATGAACTCAAACTAATCCTTCACCAAAAGTTGCTTCTCTAAAATAAGTTTGTCTAAATTACTAGTAACACAGTAGTCAAGGAGGTTGGTGGTTGTAATCTGCCTCATGCCTCTGCTATAATGTACTGCCTCTCCACAGAACCAAAGCAATGAAGCAAATTACTCATGGGCCAGAGCCTCCATACCTGTGATCCAAAATGTATCCTTTCTCCTTATATTCTCAGTGTTTCTACTGTTTATTATAGTTATGAGAGACTGGATAACATAGCCAAATACTATCATAGCCCTCAAAAAAATAAACAGCATAGAATATTTTCAGAGATCTAATAGACTAAAACAATGTAGTTGAAAGCCTGTGAATTAGAAAATCTGGGAGAATTCAATTGTGTAGTATAAGAGCAATGTCTCTGACATTTGAGATTAATAGGAGATAAAAGTCCATTTCATTAAAATAATTATTTTGCTCTTTAATTTTTGCAAGATATATTAATAAGGGAGTGGAGCGTTTTGTTTATTTATGTTTTTATATCCAACTGCCTGATCCTGATAAGTATATGGAAAATAGGTTTATTTAGCTTACAAGTCTGGAGGTTCAGGAATATGGTATCAGCATACTCATGGTTCAAAGCATCAGAAAGGCAAGCACATGTGTAGAAATGAGCATTGCATGCAGCTAAGAAAGATCACATGGACAGGAAGCAAGAAAAGGGAGAGAAGTTAGATTAGTTACCACAGCATGCTCGCCATGGAACTGGATCCTCCTAATGCAGAATGCATCCCTTCAGACAGGTGAAGATCTTTGGACTTCATCACTGCCCGAGCCGTTAAACTTGTATTAGAGATACACCAACTCAATAGAAACTACACATCAAGTTTCCAGTGCATGAAATTTGGGGGCAAAATGAAGCCATTTTTAAATAATGAGAGATAAGTCAATAACTTGGAGCTTGCACTGAAACAATCACAAATTTATGTTTTAATTTTATCTAACTTTGTATTGTGTGTGTGTATGTATGTAAGTCTGTCTACATATTTGTGACATGTGAGCAAGGTTGGTGTATGAGTGTCACAGTACAAATATAGAGATCAGAAGACAAGTTTTGGATTTTAGTCTCTCTTTTGATCTGTTCAACCACTCTGACATTAGATCTAAGGTCACCAGGCTTGCAGGACAAGTACCTTTACCCACGGAGTCAGCTTTTAGTGTATGTTTTTAATGCAATTGGATGCAGAAGCCACTGCAATGCTTGAGTAATATGTGTTCTGTTATAGTCTAGACCACAGTTACAAGGCATCTCATGTGCTANACTTTTGTGTACTATGAGAATGATTATAGAAAACAAGATGATATGTGAATTTAAGGTTTGAAGATAGATAAAAAAATACATTGAGTGATGGTCTAGAACTTAATTTTGTGGAATAAAGGGTAGAGAAATGATTTTCTTAAGATCTTACACAGTTCTGGCTTGTAAGGCTAAGTTTCTATAATTAATAGTCACTTGAGCAGGAATAATGAAATGAGTTTGATAATTCAGCATAAAATAATAAATATTGGGTTGAAAGTATGCTATGTTTGTGGTAACTTATGTAAATCCACATAGTTACAGTGATTAGAAAATTGGATCTACTTACCGTGTATCATTTAGGCAGCCATGTATGATGGTGCAGGTCAGTGACACAATTCTGAAGAGTTTATGGTGCTGGGCACTCCAGAGATAAATCATATTTCTACCATTTGAGCATGTAATTTTCAATGTTTTTTTTTAAATACTGTTGCTAGTGCTTGTTCAATCTCATAAAATGAATAAAGGAAACCTTTAAAATAATTCCTTAATTATGATGGTCAGATTATGTAATCCATATGATGCACTTTAATATAAAATATCCAGTAAAGGGAAGTTAGTGTTAGCATCCGGACTAATGCTTTTACTGATACACTCATTAGTGTATATATATGTGTATACATATATATATATGTGTGTGTACATATATATGTGTGTGTGTGTGTGTATGTATACACTCATTAGTGTATATATGTGTATGTATATATATATATGTGTGTGTGTATGTGTATATA
>LZPO01046541.1:0-10625 GCA_001675575.1 Neotoma lepida
CACACACCCTGATGAGTCCATTTTGTATTTTTCCTATGTACATGTGTTTAGGGAGAAGACTGATTCCCAATTCTCCTTCTCTCAGCAAAGAATTAGAGAGATTGTTTAGAAGGAAAGGGGCAAAATAAATAGAATACAGAGGTCTTACCCTATTAGATTTGGAAAATTTACTGTTAATCTGCAGTAATCAAGGTAATGTAGTGTTCATATAAGCAGACATTTAGGGCAGTGGGACACAGTAGACTGCTAGAAATAGTCCCCCTGCATCCATGCTCAATATACTTTGACAGTGTTCCAAGAAAATTAAATGGAGAAAGTAAAAGCTTTACAGAAATAGCTACTGAAAAAAAATTGTAGAGTCTTGCACTAAGGTAAACCTTTGCCACTAACTCATTCAATGTGTAGAAGTAACACAAAAGTACCATAGGCTTAAACGTTAGCTCTGAAGATATTCACATCTCACAGAAAGTGTGAGGGTGCTTCTTTGCTGCTGTTGGTTTTGAGAAACATTTTAAAAGAACTCAAGAAAAGAAATCAACTGCTTAAATTCCTCATAAAATTGACTTTATTGACATTTTGATTTGAAATAGAAAATGCAAGTTGCAAGCAGGGAAAATAGCTTTAAAAATATACCCAACAAAGGGCCTGTACCTAGAATATATGGCTTTAACAATGTAATGATAAGTAGAGTATATAAGAATAAAAATCTATTATTATCTTCAAAACATACTTCTCTCAGTGGACAGACGAATGACAGACATTCTGATGAGAATGTGTTCAGAATTAATCAGCTACTTGGGGAATGCAAATTCAGAACCCAGTCTGAAGCCACTGTGTACTCTGCCATGTGCTAATAGTGGATGTGGTGGCAGGACATAGGGGAGCAGGATGACGAGGGGTGGGTATTTGTAATCTTGGTATGGTAACCAGTTCACAGATATTTGCTGGTGTCAATTTTCATCAAAGTGTGAATTGTTAATACATGTAGTGTGTGTGTGTGTGTGTGTGTGTGTGTGTGTGTGTGTGTGTGTGTGTAAGAGGGTATAAAATGATGGCTACATTGTTATAGCACAAAGATAATTTTCATCTCTTAAATTTTGAATTATTGACACATAACCTCAACAAGGAAGTATTTACATTAATCATTGAGCAATGATGCAAAGGAGGTGTAGTGAAATGCTGTAGACAGGAGAGACCAGCCCAGGGATGGACTGCTCTGCTCTACCCCCCCTCAACCACCTCCACCCCCAACCCCTGCTCATTCCCATCAGTGAGTTAGGGACTCCCAGACACATCCCTCTTTATCCTGGCAAAGATGACAAGAACTGAGGACTCTGAAAGGAGAATAGAGTCACTGGGAAGCTCACAGAGACTGGTGATGTCTCCTATTTTAGGGTCTACAGAGAAGATGATTCTGTGAGCAAAGATTTAGTAGCTAATAAAATTGAAAACAATTGGAAAATCAACTGCTCAAGCTTTTAAAGTCAGTCGCTGTCCAGNATCTTTTATGATGACTTTTAACAGTTGTGCATGGTACACACAGACAATGTGTAGGTATTTTCTTTAATGTTCCCAGAACACAAAACTTCCTTAATTGAACAGTTTGACCTCCTGATTGGGGAATATAACTAAACAGTTAGGTATTCCAGGAGGCACAGAATATATCCCTTCAAGACTGTGTAACCATCAGATAACCTCTGCTTTTGGAGACAGAAAGGCCAGTTCTTATGTGAAGGAAAACAAAGAGGGAACTTATTTTAATAAGAAATAAAATAGTAGGAGTAGATAGTACAATATTGGCTCTGATAGAAGTAATTTGGGCAGGAGAGCCGAATGGGGAACTTGGATCAGGAACCATTTTCAGTGCAGGTACAGTGGGGATGGTGTGTGCTATTCAGTATACACAAGTACAGAGTCAGAAATGGAATATTTAAAAAACTAAATCTCTTTTGAAGAATAGCATGTCCATACTCACTACAGATACAAATATAAGATCTATGTGGATTAAAATCTACATGAAGAACACAGTTCATTAAGGTTTTTATAACATGTAGAGGGGAACCTCTTCATGACAGCAGTGAAGGGGGGCTCCTTAAATAAAAATGAAAAGCAAAAAAAAGTTTATAAATGAAAGAAATATGATAAAATATTAAAGCATACAAAATTATTCTCAAACTACTTTGCTTCTTTACTCAAATCTTCGTGGGCACACAGGACAGTGTGGAAGAGCTTGCTTGTGCCTGTGTTGTCTGTCACAGGAAGAGACCCATGGGTTGGTGTAGAAGGATCAGTGAAATAAGTAAAGTTCAGGTACTTTACTAAAGCCACATTATTCAGAGTCCATCGTGGACCTGCATAGAGTAGGTACATGAGGGATTTGATCAAACTGTGTCACATTCTAGATTCCCTCCACTTTATCCACATCTTTGGTGAATGTCATGCAGAGCCTTTGAACAGCAATGAATACTCCATTCTTTATCAAGAATTCAAAACCTCCTGCTTACTGGGCCTCACATGGATGCCAAAGGCTTTGGGGGTGTGAAAACATTCTATGTCCTGTCTTCAAAACTGGACATAGAAGCACACCTTTGTAATCCTTCTGCTGCTTTGTGTGATGGCGTCTGTGAGCTTTAGTCTGTCTGGTTGTGAGCTCTGCAGAGTGGAACAAGACCCTAGATCAGCAAAGTAGAAGTTTGCTCTTAAAAAGTTGTGTCTCCCACATTGCAGTTATAAAGAACCAGTCATTTCAGCCAAGATTTTCTGGGCGCCTGTCCTGTGGGAGGTCTGCGTGGGTCCAGAAGGCTTTTGTAGCTGTGCATGGAGGATCTGACTGTGGGGAATTGGTGCACTTTCCTCCAGAATGCTAATTTATGATTAGCTGCTGCTAAGAGAATGCTCCTGTCTGCTAACCAAAATACCTTCCTTTTGGGATTTTGTGTTAACTCTTAAGCCAGACGTGGATCTCTGGCTTTACGTGATCCAGGGGCCTTGGTGTTCAGCATGATTTAACAGCTGATTTAGATGCTAATAACTATTAGACATGAACAAAGTTCCTCAGCCCTTCTTCCTATAATAAATGGATGTTGGAATGGTGAACTTCACTGAAAAAAGCCACTCAAAATTTAGGAGTTCTCTGAAATCTGAGTTTCTGGCATTGGTGTTTTTCTGTAGGGTTATCATGGAATGGAAGTTTAATTATTGATTATAGTTTGTAGATTTGTTCCCTCTCTGTTATTTGTGAACTGTTGTTATTGACTGGTCACACTGGGTGATAGGTTTTTGCTATTTTTCTGGTAGGTTCTGAGGGATCCTTTCAACATCTCTCTGGTACTCCTGTAAACTGACTTCTACTCTCTTATGCAAAGTGGTGCCCAGCAAGGAGGATGGGTGTTTCCAGAATGCTAGCAGTTTCTATGGTCTGTGGAAAAGCAGGCCTTGGTTTTATCTGACATCTTCTCTCTCAGACACCATCCACTCGTGATTTAATACACCTGCCAGTGTAGGAACTGTTGTCTCCTTAGGTCATTTGACATGATCTGAGTCACCAGCAGAGCTAGCCAGCATCTAGTGCTAGTGGATAGCAGACACAGTTCAGATAAGAAGACATTCATTTCAAAGCACTAAAAAAAACTCCTGTTGAATAAAACCTATGAATTACATGGATATATTTTTCCTCAAGAGTCCAGTAAAATTTCTTAATGAGAAAAAAATAATTAAAAATCATGGCCTTAGGAGTGAGTGCACAAGGTGCTGATGACTGGGAGAACAGCTAAGGTTTCATTCTCATCCAAGTCAAACTCTATTTTGAGTGTCAGTCACAGGGTCAGACGTGGCTCAGGCTTCACTCATGTTTCAGCATAACTTGACAGTGGATGTGGGCATTTGTAACCACTAAACATGAACAAAGTCCCCAGAGAGTGGAGCCCTTTGTTTCCCCTACAGCATAACTAGGTAGCTTAGTGTCCATGCACTTCTGGAGACAGAAGCCGGTGGTAAACTTCAGAAGCCCTTAGAAATCTCAACAGCTCTATCTTGGTTTTGAGTGGAGTGAAACTGAAATATAACTGTAGGTTCTGTATTTGTAAACTTTTTCTATCCTGAAACTTTTTGATGACTCTATAAATCAATTCTTGGTGTTTTTCACAGGCAGGTTCAGAGAGTTACAAGTTGTCAGTCCCCTGAGATTCCCATTATCATCAGCCCCGGAAAAGACACCACTCAGCTCCCATGATCAGCTCTTAGGAAGCTCTAAAGTGTCTTTATTGTGTTCTGTCCAGTGTTGTCTTTTGTGTGCTGTCGTGCTTTGTATTGCTGCACTTGTCCTTTGGATGTCCCGTGTTCTAAGCTCAAGGCTGTGAAGTGCCCTGGGGAGGAAATACATGTGTTAAATAAGCTTCATCCAGATTGAACTACTGTGACTTCAAGGTCAGTGAGTCAACAACACATATTAAATAAGGATTTTGAAAATAACATTCACGTAAAATAAGACTATGGGTAGATAGGTTGTTAAAAATGCTACAACTGAGGTTATAGAGGAACCTAACCCCACATTTAATGGTTTAATAGTCTTTAATTCAGTATTTGTACCAACTTTATGGACATGTGCACCACAAATGGCAAGAATTGATGGTATATCCTTAGGAGGAGTAGGCAGGGACCTCATGAACAGAGTAATTCATGGAAGACGAGTTGTGATGACTGATCTCACTCTTTGTCTCTGCCACCATCCTTTCTGTTTGTGTAGCTGATGAAGTGAAACAACACATGCTTTAGCATTTCTGTCACTGAGTTGTGTTTTTGACCTGAAGAAGTCAAGCCCATCCTTGAAATGTAGACCAAGGATAACCTTAGAGGAACAGCCTGAACGATGGAGTAAGGAATTCCAGGATTACCAGGGATCTTTAAATTGGCATGTTCCTGTTGAGCAATCCCTGGTATCTTTGGTGTCATCTTCCATTTCCAGCAGCTGGTATGTTTGGCAAGGGACTGATGGCAGGTGGCAGATCAGGTGACATTCCAGTCCCAGCTCTCATAGGCTTCTTCAGGCAGCATTGTAACACAGGCCTTGAGAATGGCACAGCAGTGTGCAAAGCCTGTGAAGGGTGATTCTGTGATGGGCCAAATCAGAGTCCAGACACAAAGCTCTCCTAGTCCAATCTCCTTGCCAAGGTTACCTTGATGGCATCAAAGCAGTCATTGTGAAGCTCATGGAGTCTAGCCTACTATTTAAAATCCATTTGTGTTGCAGCCTGGTTGGTCAGCAACTTTTCATATACCATTGTGTCAAGTCCAATTCATCTAAGAGGACCCGCTGGCAGATTCAGAATGAAAGAGCACCCAACATGATAATTATGAAGGCCTCATGATGTACTGGAGACTTTGAAACATAATCTTAGTAAGACAAAGATAGAATTTTAACTTAGTTTAAAATATCATATCTCCTCTTATCTACCTTAGGGACGTATGCTCACTGCTGCTTCCTTTCGGTTCAAGTGATGATGGAGAGGCTGCTCCTGGGACTAGACTTGACATACTGCCTTCCTTATGTGGATGTCACACCCTGGAGTGGCAGAGCAAAGCCAAATTCTGTGATGTGCAGCAAATAGCAGTTCTGCACTGCTGGATGGTGGCAGGTGGCAGTGAGAAAACAGGAGAATTTGCCCAGGGAGACAATAGAGCTGGGAATATCATGGGACAAGTGGAAAGATAACCTCTAACACAGAAGGGAAGGTACAGTGAGGTGGTGTAAGGAGACAGGACATCTTAGGGCAATGTTCTCACCCTCCCTAACACTGTGACCCTTTAATACCGTTCCTCATGTTGTGATGACCCCCAACCATAAAATTATTTCATTGCTACTTCATAACTGTACTTTTACTACTCTTATTAATCACAGTGTAAATATCTGATATACAGGATATCTGTTATGACCCCCAAAGGGTCATGACACACAAGTTGAGAACCACTGTGCTGGGGACCAGCAGTGTAGACCCTCTGTCAGGCTGTATTATTTAGTTGATATTTATGATAAACACCAACAAAAGCAAGTCAAAGAAGGGAAGTGTTTACTTTGGCTTATAGTTTGATGGAGAGTCCATCACAGCAGGGAAGTCCTGGAGGCAGGAATGTGAGGCAGATCATCACATTGCACCTGCAATCAGGAAGCACAGAGAGATGAATGCTTGTGTTCAGCTCAGTTTCTGCTTTGTATTCAGTCCAGCAGCTAGGGTGGCTCTTCCCACATCCTTTAATCTCATCTATAAAACACCTCACAAACAAATCCAGAGATTTGTCTCCAGGGTGATTCTATATCCTCTCAAGTTGGCAATATAAATCTTTACAAAACCCTTTATTATTTCCTGCATGTGTCATGTACAGAGCCCAGAGGTGATGCCCTGTGCACAGGAACAAAGGGAGGAAGCTAATGTCCCTGATCTGCCCTAGGGAGTGAAGCCAGACAACACGAGAGACTATGTAGTTTTCACACTACAGAAGGCCATATAACATAGCAGAGGCAGCAGGATCCTTGGCGCAGCTCACTTGGGAGCCAGCCAAGGAAGGGATGTGACCCCATCGTTTGTGCCTCCAATGCTAAAAATATAGCAGGTACAGGCAATTAATGGCTACTAAGAGAGGGGGAATCAGTCTTCTCCAGGGATGACCCCATGATAGGCTCTCCAGTCCCATGTAGTCATCTACAAACACATATACGTATGAGCAGCACTAAATAGACTCAGAAGAGGAGGTCATGAAGTTGAGATGTAGTGAAGGGGGGCAGAGGAGGAGTTGGAAAGGGACAAGGTGAAGTGGGAATGATGTAAATACAGTACCTATGTATAAAATTATCAAAAATTGTCAAAACAAAATGCCGATGGCAGGACTCTTGTGAACATCTTTCTCTGTTGCTGGCCTGACCTCAAAGGGAAAGTGGAATGATGAAGACATTGTGGTTATGGGAGAGAGCTTCTCATGTAAGGGTCTCTTGTTTGAATGTCCTGTAAACAATGGTAGATGTCAGTTAAGAAGTTCACATAAACACAAATGCATATACACGAAAACAAGAATCCATGTGCCTATGTTGAAATCTCACAATAAATATATAATAGTCTTTATTAAAAGACTAGTTACTTATTGCATTCCCACAAACAAAATGTATATCAGTGACCCACAGGAATGCATCACTAGGGATCTCCAGAGCCCATACAATAAAGAAAAGTCAGTTTGATTTTAGGAGACATTGCCACTGTGCAAAAACCTGTGGTGCCCCACATCAGGGTTGAGGCCAAGAAGAAGCTAGGATGCCCGTGGGCCTTGAGTTTAGGGCTTTGGGACAGCAGGAGACAGGTGAGTAGGAAGAGAGGTACCCTGTCCAGATGAGAGAGTCTAGGTGTCAGTTGAGATTTCAGAGTTCAAGAAAAAAAAAGCTATTTGAAAAACACAGCTATTGAGCCTAGTGATAGAGTGCTTGCCTATCATGTGCAAGACTCCGAGTTCCATCCATAGCATTGCAATCAATCAATCAATCCATCATTCCATCAATCAATCCATCCATCAATCGGTATGATAAAAAGAGCTTTCTTTGCTCAGAGCTGTGTAATGAGATGGGAAGGAGGTAGATGGAGCAACAGTAGATGGTGACAACATCCTAGGAACAGTCAGAGAAATAAGAGAAACCTCAGTTCAATGCAGTGATTACAGCATTGAAGAAAGAATTTAAAAATGGTGAGACAAGGACAGATGCCAGGCACTGTAGAGGCTGAGGTCGGCCACTGAGGCTTGCTGCTAAATTTGAAATGATAGAGAATTAGCGTTTCCTCAGGCAAGAGGAAGCTCCGTCATGCATTGCTTTTTCATTTACTTAGAAACGAGCCCCACTTGGAGATGGCACTAATATCATTTAGGAAAGGTTGTCCTTGATTTCCTTTCACAGAGAGCCAGATGATTCACTGAGAAAAGGCACTTTGTGGGCTCCGCTTTAATGATCATGCCCTGAAATGTTTAATTACAGAAGCCTTTCAAGTATTTTTTTCCTGAGTTACTTATTAAAAAAACACTTTTCATTTAGGTTTTCAGAACTGATGCATACATGTCTAAGAAAGAATTGTTTGATCTTTTTTTCACTGTGACAGCTTGGGCCCTGTCCTTCCACATTAGCTTTGTGGAGCACAGGTCTCAGGGAGGTGACATTCTGACTCAGTGGTCCTGCCATGGTACCCAGAATAACCCCATGTTGAAAATTCATGGACATTAAGAAGTTTGACAAGATAGAGTGATGGCTCTGTTAACAGTGGTCCAAGATTCTAATGACCTTGCATTGTGGGGAATCTGTTAGGGAGAAGAATCAAATAAGCTATAGATGCTTATTCAAATTTTAAAAATGAACTTATGAAAAAAATACTAATTTGAAAATATCAGATAAGACATAAAAGAACCAGTTTGTTCTCAACCCATGAGCAGATGAGGCATGCATACTCATTAGGGGAGCCTGGGTCATAAAACCAACTGGTGTTTACTTCCAACCACAGATGGAAGATGCTGCTATCCCTGCATTATAGATGAGGGGCTCAAGTCTCAGTAGTCAGCCTGGGCCACATGCCTGGAGTCGGAGCCACTGGGGATTGAACGTGGTTTTCCATTTTGGGGTGTTTGCATGTGATCTTGGCCGGAGTCTAGATTGATAAAAGAGGAAAGCATTGTTGAATACAATGTTACTAGCAGATAAAATTTGAATGTCTTGGAAAGAATCAAGTGGCCAAGAGACTCAATCTTGTTTCCTAAGGAATTACAAGATTTAGAGGCAGGCAGGGTATCTAGCCATCACTGGCCAGCTGGTAATGGAGAGCACAGGGATACCATCACACCTCCAGGGGTTGCCACCTGCTTGCTAGTAGCCAAGCTTCCTAGGCTGGGGAGTCCTGAGGATCTACCCCTGCCTCAGTGAGGAGGGGCTTAGTTGAATGTTGCTGCATGAATCATTGATGACCCTAAATGCTTTAAAAAAAGATAATTAGTTGACTCATAGGTTAATGGATATGTCTCAGTACCCATTCCCTTAAGTTGATGGTAAGTGTCTAAACCAATCGTGTTCTGGCAAAGCAGCTATCAGGGGAACCCCTTCATTCTTCAATTTCCCGAGTAAAAGTTGCCCCTATGGTTGACTGAAAGCTGGTACCACCTTCCAGAACTTAATAATCCACATTTCAAGGATTGAAACATAGGATGAGGCTATGGCACCACTAGATAACAACAGTGGCGTTAGAAGAGAAGGCACACGTAGCAAGAGGTACTTGGCATCATCTCCCAATCATCGATACCAGCAACAGAGAGGACACAGTTGTGCTAATGCTGTTCTGACCAGATGTTTCTATAACAATTACATTTTTTTCTTTTTTAAAGTTATTTTAAAATATTTACTTATTTTATGTATGTGGGTGTTTTGCCTATATGTGTGCCTGTACCGTGCGAATGCCTGGTGCTCAAGGAGGCTAGAAGAGAGCATTGGATCCCCTGGGACTGAGTGACAGATGGCTGTGAGCCACCCTGTAGGTTCTGGGAATTGAACCTGTGTCCTCTGGAAGACCAGTCAGTGCTTTTAACTGCTGAGTCATCTCTCTAGAGATGTTGCAACAGCCAGCTTAGTGTCGGTCATAAACGCATCACATGACAGCTTCTCGGGGACCCAGAAGCAGACTGAATAGTGTACTGAGTTCTCACCTATCAATCATCCAGTTTTCCCAGCACCACCCTTAAACCCATGGTAACTTGTTTTATGTGTTGCCTTGCTAAGCCATGGCACCAGTGATTCCACCGGCACCAGTTGGAATACTGCCCTAGAGGTATTTTTATAGATGCGGTTAAGCGTGTATAGTTAATTGCTTTCAAGAAGATGACCCCTGATATTTGGGGCAGAATCCACTCAGCTGGAGGCTGTTAGTGCAAACTCAGAGCTTCCCAGAGGCAGAGGATACTCTTGCCTCAAGCCTGCAACATCAGCTCCTGTCTGTTTCCAGCTTTCCCTATGAATTCTAGTTCTGCAAAGCCCAGGTCACTTCCTTAAACGTCTGTTGCTCGTGTTTAATTTTTTTTCCCAGCTTGGTTTTTGTCAAAGAATTCTGACTGATACACCATTGTCACACATTAACGGAAGTATCCTTCTCACAGTCTTGTTTTACTATCATGTATTTAGATTGTCCCCCAAACTTCAAAACTGTTTTCCTTTTTATAAGCAGTACATCAATTATGTTATGAGTGAACTTGGTCAGTTGTTCATATGTTCAAAGCACGTTTTAATTCGTCTTCCTTTGTGACTCACAGTTTTGTTTTCTTCTGTTTTCAGGAGTCTATTGCTCACTTAAGACATCTGTCATTTGCCTTTGATTAAGTTGCGAAGTTTCTCATCTCTCCTTTTTGTCTTTTAAATTTTCTTTGGATGCATTGCCTATAAAAGTTCCATTTGAAAATTTTATGTTATCAAATTAATTAATCTGTCTTTTGATTTTGAGAGGTCACGTTTAGGACATCTCTCCTTCTCTCTCTCTCTCTCTCTCTCTCACACACACACACACACACACACACACACACACACACACACACTGCCCCTGGGATGGGAAGGAGCACATGTTTGT
>LZPO01046543.1:0-10603 GCA_001675575.1 Neotoma lepida
AGCATTTTTCAAATTCAAAGGCTTTTTTCCAATATGAGTAACTATCCTCATATGCCATTTCAGCCTTCTGCTAACTACTGTCTTCTTGGTAGAGAAGACTTTTCTACAAATTCATTGGGGAAATCCTTCCAATCTTTCTCCTCATAGAACTCCTTTAACCACATAACTCAAGCTATTTAGTCCACAATGTAAGAAACATCCCTTTCTCTCACTCTGGTTTAGTCACCCATGAAACAGCAAAGATCGATAAACAGACCGTGGCATGTCCTGGTGGAGGTTTAGTTTGTTCCAGAAGTGAGTGTTCGGGGGCCATTTAGGGGGTTTCCTTGGCACTGAGTCTGGACATGTGACAGACAGAAAAATTCTGTGCAACGCCTACGGTGCTGATCATTCCACATTCTAAAAATGTAGCTGGAAACCATCCCAGATTGTACATCTGCCTCTCTAATTTACACCTCCAGAGATAAGGCTGAGCGGGGAAGAGGTGAGAAGCTTTAATGAACTGCTTGGAACCCTTACATGCTCTGGGGGAACTTCACAGCACACACCAAGACCTAGCAGTAGGGGCTGGGTGGTAAATAAATGTGCAGACCTTCAATTTCAGTGATGTCCATAGGATACCTTGCCTTCAAATAGTGACAAAATACATCCTTCCCTGTTTTTTAATTAAATTAGTTTATTGACAAGTTCATACATGTATAAAACACATTCTGGCTACTATCTCTCTATGCCTTATCTCTCCCTACACTTCATCAACCTTTCTGTCTCCCTACTTGTTTTTACCCTGATTCATGACTTTTGATTTTGTTGTGTTATTCATTTAGTTTAATCAAGGCCCTCAGAGTGACCATTTCCATCTTTCTTATTTCTATCAGCCTTTCGAAATGGTCTCTTTGGTCTTAAGTTGGACATTCACTAAATCCTTATCATTTTTTTACCAAGTGCTGGGCCTGGGGTGAGTGAGGACTACATTTTTGCAATGTTGAGAATTTTGTATTCTTTTACTGAGGATATCAAGTCAGGAGAATCTATACTTTAATTAAGATAAAATGTTTACCTAGAAATAAAATTACTAAAACATTAAAATTTGCAGGGAAGTGCTGCAAGAGCATATAAATTCTAAGTTGGCTCTTACGAGAAAGTCCAAAGTTTGTAGAGAATAACTTGATACTGTTCTGCCTTACTTAATGATGTTACTTAGTGAACTATTCTTGTAGTCTATGATGTGAGAATAATAATCTGTGGCTTGTACTTCGGGACCAACATCTAGTGTGATAAAGCCCAGATTGAATGTTTATGTGGCATTTTCTAGCTCATAGCATAAGTTATGATTGCCCAAGTCAGAAATTCCTCTTCACTCTTTCAAATGTTCTGAACTAGACATCTCTCAATCTGAAAGAGTCAGTGTATGGAATTTCATGAATCTGTGCAGTCTAATGGGGAAAAATTTCATTCTTACTTCTGCTACTTCCTAACTAATATTTATCTCATCTTTCAACATTCAGTATGTACTGAGAATCCCTATATTGTCAACCTTTGTCAGAACAGAATAGGTATTTTCATTACAGTTTAAGGTATTCATGGATAGCTAAAAAATATTTAGTTTCTTATCTTCTTGAATTAAAACAGTTTTTCAAATTAGGATGATTATTTAAAATCCCAGCATATTTTGTTATTTAATGAATTAATAAGATCACAAATATAGTTTTTTTTTACTTTACAGAGTTTTATTATGCAGAGTTAGGTTCACTATGTTATGTATTTTATTTCATAGATTTAAAAATGTTATCAGTGAAAAGTTCATCGAACTACCACAGACTCTAGACAAAAGGGAGCTAACATTGGCTGAAAGATCAGCCTCATAACTCACCTGTGCTGTAGGCTTCCACCATTTCCTCAAAGGGAAGCTAAGCACATCAGTAGCTGTGTCCTCATTTACCAATTAAGAATGGTGCTTTCACATGTCTAGTGATGTGTTCTGGTCCTCTTACAGGCTGTGAAATGGAAAGCAGAGATATTCCTTATAGGATACAGTTTTACCAAAAGTGGTTCTGTTGCTTCACTGCTTGGGGCTAAGAACTCGAATAATTCACACAGCCCCAGATAGTCACTTAGCTTTAGATGTATTAGTTCTTAGCAGTATGTTTATTATGTGAAAGGCTCCAGTTTTCTCCACAGAAAATACAAATAATTGGTCTCTACTTCATGAGTCTTAGGATATATATGAGTTTAATAGATGGAACAGTGCCTAGGAGAAGGGAGGTATTCAGCAAATGTTAGCAGCCACTCTAAGCTTAGTGTAGTGATAGTATGTAGGATATTAGAGGCAGTGAAGTATTTACATTTAGCATCTAATCAGTCTTTGCCTGGTGCATAACAGATGTACAATGGTTGTCAAATAAAAGAAATAGAGAATCCACTGTTTGCCCTTAGACAATTCCAAAAGCCACTCAGCTTCCCTACTCATGTCATGCTGTTACTCCTTTACCCCTGTCTTCTTGCATGAGGGATTCAAATGATGAAAATAATAATGGAAAAAAACTCATGGAATAAGTATTACACAGAAAGGACTGGAATGAAAAAGAGACTATTGAGAAAAAGCCTAAAAGAAGAATTCACTTTTATAGCGTGTGTTTGTGTGTGTGTGTGTGTGTGTGTGTGTGTGTGTGTGTGTGTGTGTGTGTGTGCATTGCATGCATGTGGAAATAAAAGGAAAGGACAGCCTCATTTGTTACCTTTCACTGCTTAGTTTATTTGAGATGGTGTCTCTGTGATATTTGCATATTGTGTCCACTAGGCTAGCTGGCCCACCACTTCCAGAGATTATCCTATAAGTTCCTCCTACTTTGCCATAGGTGTGCAAGGGTTCATGATGCACATATCCTCCCTCTAGGGTTCTGGGGAATTAACGTCTGGTTCTCATATTTGCAAAATTATCCTCTGAGCTACCTCCCAATAACTACTATATTATCATAAGTAACTATTCCTTTAGAATATTTAGTAGAAGCCTCTTTCATCCTACACTCTTTTGACACTATTAAAATCTATATGATGACTAATTGCAAATCTTCTATTGGAAAATAACCTACACTTTCTGAATTGAAGTCCCTTCTCACATAAAATTCAGGTTTCCTTTCCATAGTTCATTCTGCTACTACTGAGATTCTAGCTCTTATATCACTCTTTGTTTGTTTTTTTTCAGTATTTTCTTGCTCTGTTAATATAGATTTAACTTTATAATGTAGAGTTAAATGAGTTCAGTGCTATTCATTGCGTGGCGTTAAGTAATAAGTTGTTTTGATGCTGAATTATTTTGTTAGCATTTACATTGTCTAAGACAAACTTATTTAAATATTACAAACTCTGTTTTAGTGGAGAGGAAGGTTGCTCATAGTCATGGGAAAGGTCTTTGGTAAACAGTGCTGCTCCTTTCTGTAAATACAGAGAGAATGAAAGCAATTGGATGCACAGTAGCATACAAAACAATCCCTGAAATTTTATGAATGATTTATGTCAACTGCCTCACAATTTCTCTGGATTTTAAATATTTTACTTTTGTGATTTGACACTTCTGTGTAATACTTGTTTTCACGTCTTTTGCCACCAGACTCCTAGCAGAAGAGAAAAGGGTTCTCTTGGCTCTGCTTGTACTCTCATAGTATCAGATGTGTCCGGAAAGAGCCAGAAGGATGGCTCCATCAATTCAGTTCTGTGCTTTGATGAACTCACATAAAGTTTATATTTATATTTATACTCTCAAGAGTCACTAAAACTGCCCTTTAAATTTTTAACTATGTGTAAGTTATGAAAGATGTAAACACTCCTAGCTGAAGAAAAAAATAGCATATTTCGGTTTTCTTATGAGGAAACAACCAAAAGATTTTTAGAATTGAAAGAAGCAAGAAATTCACAAATAAATTTATTTCTACTGGGGCTTATCCAAGATAATATCCTGATAGTTAGTTATTAGGAAATGTGAGGAAAGACAACAGGCAGAGCCCAAACTCTGCTATGAACTTACAGAGTCCTCAAAAATGAAAGAGTATATGGTCCATTCTTTGTATAAAGAGGAAGATGCTGTCTGACTGTGGTAACTGAATGATGTCACTGGATGTGAAAAAAAAACTGGACTTCAACTTCAATAACATAAGAAGAGCACAGAATAGTGCCTCAAATATAGCCACAAACAGCACTTCTCACTGGAAAGCTACTGCAGATAGTATCAAAACACCAGTTTGTAATGAAGTTTTTTACTTTGATATCAATTAATAATGTCCTTGATAACTTGTATCACTTTTACGCAATAGACATGAGAATCCAATTTCTCTTTAAAAGTAGAATTATACTGTGACAAAAAGTGGATATAAGGTTTTATCGCTATGAAATAAAATGACTGATCAAGACGTAGAGAAGTGATTCGGTTGGTAAAGTGCTTGCAGTGCAGGCCTGAGGACCTCAGTTCTATCCCAAGCACCAGTTAAACAAACTGGGCACAGAGGCAGTGCACATCTGTTATCTCAGCACTCGGGTCCACAGAGAGGCAGATGCCTGGAACTCACTGACCAGCCAGCCTTGCCAATTCAGTGAGTATTGGGTTCAGTTGAAAGATCCTGTCTCCAAAACAAAACAAAACAAAACAAAAAAACCTGGTGAGGAAGATGCATGAGGTTGATCTCTGTTCTCCACACACAAGTGTACCCACGCTCAATATGCACACACACATGCATACAATATATACACACAGGCAAAAAAAGGACTGATAAAACTTCTTTTATTATTCCTAAAAATCCCCATATTTGTACTCTCTATTAGCACTGTTATTTGATAAACTTAGCTGAGTCTGTGGACACCCACTTCCAGTGATTATTTGAGAAGAGGGTTAGCATAAAATACTCTGGCATGGTTATTAACCATAGTTATAACCACAATTATTAACCATAGTTAGAACCATAGTTATAGTAGCCCTAGTCATCTTCATTAATAGATAGCCTATAGCCAAGGTTCTAAAAAATGTGATCCCAAGATCAGAACATTAGCCTCACCTGGGGGTACTTAATGCAGTCTTGTGGTCCTACCTAAGGCTTTAGAATCTGAATCCCTGGAATTGGTTAATGTGCCCTTAAGGTGTGGTTGATGCATACTGAATTTTGAGAAAGTGATCTAAATAAACAGATGAAAATTTTGCTATGTTCAATTTTTGTGGTGAGATTAAAAGGACAAGCACCCACTGAAGCTCTAAGTATAAGATCTTAGGAAAAAGAAATAGTGGCCTTCAAAAGCATTCTTTGAAAAACTGCAACAGAAAAGAACCTGGTTAAAGGACATAACATGGTAGGAGTAATAACTTACAATTCCCATCCCAAAGAAACTCAATGGAATTTTATTTCAGAGTCTTTACAAAACCTCAATTACAATGTACACATTTCTAAGAAAGAATAAAATTGCGTTTAAATCTAGAAATAATCTATTATTTGAGTAGATAATTGTGGATTTACATTTGATATAGTGTCTTTTGTATGAACATTTGTAAACCAATTAAAAGTATGTTGTAGTAGGTAAGAGAATAAAAACTGATGAGTTAAAATGGAAATTAAAATTCAATAAATTTATATTAAGCATATGCAAATGAAGTATTTTAGTACTATAGTACTACAGAAATTTTTTAACAGACTTTCAGATTGTAAAGCGTATTGTATAGTTTCAAATGTATCATAGAGTTTTATTCTATTTATTTTAGGAGCTTTATATGAATACATTACAATATTTATTATGAATTTAAAAGGATAGGTAATGTAATAGAAAAAGGGATTAAACTCCTTCCTAAATACCTACATATCTGTTTTACCTTAACTGAAGCACACATAATCCCAGCCATTCTTATCTTTTACTAGTGGTCCTGACAAACAGAACTCAGGACTGAATAGAAAGAAACTGGTTCCTTTGGCTTGTACCTTGTTAAGTGAGGAAGCCCATCAAGACTAAAAGAAGTATCCAAGTGATACAGGACACCAATTTCATAGGCATATAGAGTACCCAAGGCCTTGCTGAGATGCAGGGAGCTCACAAACCTTTCCCATCGCCTATTTCTAGTAGTCACAGAAAAGCTAACATATCCCACAGGCTGGACACTAAAGCCTCACCTATCTGGTTTTATTAAATCATAATGATATCTTAACTGGTAAAATGCCCATTCACAAATGAGCTTTTCTGAAATAACTGACGTATTCAAGTAGAACTGTAACCAAAACTTTTTATGGCATTTATCTGCTGACTAATAAATCAGAAAAGGTGAAAGCTCTATCACTTATCTAAATCTCAATGCCATCCCTGTCACTACTGAATGAAACAAACTGTAAGAATAGCTCTGAGAATGCAGAGATAACATATGCTGCACTATGACTAATGCACTGGGATGTATGCAATGAAGGTTTTCATTTCAGAAACTTTAACTTGAGTGGCATTACAATGACATCCAGTGGCCGCTGCATTAAATAGTACGTATTTAGGTACTTTTATTTCTTAAATAAAGTATAATTTAATAATCTAAATTTTGTCCTCATACATTTCCAGGATCTTATGTAACAAATCTATAGTTTTGAAGGTCACCCCAGAGGAGAGAGAGTGTGTGAGTAAAAGGAGACATGAAATGAGAAAATTATCCCCGGCTTTTTCTGTCTCAGTAGTGAACTCACCCTAAGGGGTGGGTATGACAATATGGTTTAATTTCCTCGTTTTGCGTTCCCCTCCAGGCTACTCTTACTTGAGGACTCCTAACGGGGACTTCAGAAGGGTGTTAGCTTTCACTTTCATTTCATTTTGTTCCCTGCTCAGTTAACCTTTTACCTGTGACTAAATCTCAATTCCAATCCAAAGTATTTTACTCACAGGCATTTGTTACTGTTAAAAAAATACATTTTGAAAGCTTCAGGACATCCTTAGCCAATGTGCCCTCAAATAATGAATTTAATTTCTTTTCTATTTAGAGAAATTTAAAGAGGTTACCTTAGCAACTGCTGCAATGTACATATTCATGTGAGGTTTTGGTAGTCTGACTTTTTATAGCAACGAATGTTAACAGAGCAAGGAATGTGACAACAAACATTTTTTTTAATATGTAGAACTTTGAATCTAGGTCATACATGTATTTCTTAGAGAATCCATTTATGACTTCACCGTCTTTCCATAACCATGATTTATTTTGCATACATTGATTCCAAATCTTAATTTTTAATGAAGAAGATGTGATACAGGAAGCGGATGAAATGACGCATGGGATAAAAATTGTAGTTTGGGTAAATGTTAAATGACTTAGTGATCAATTTCTAAAATGATGAGTAAAATTCGTGCTTATGAATCATGTGAGCTTTTTAAAAAATAGTAAAAAAGAAGTGTTCGAACTTATAAATAAATTGGAAAATATGTCACAGTTTATGATAACACCACTCTCTGTATTATATATATATGTATATATATATGATACAAATATATGATACATAGCATACAATATAACCTACAATAGTGCTTTAGGCAGAGAAAATATGCTTAACAGTTCAGTTTTGGCATATATAAAAAGATGACACAATTTTAAAATACAAAGAAGAGGATCATATTTCAATAGTTATGTTACTTGAAATTCTGAGATGTTATATAAGCACTATTGCTGAGAAATGCAGTGTTCTCAGCAAGTAACTATTGCAGTTCAAGACTGGACAATTATGAACCAAAACATATATGATAGTGATAACAGCCATGAATGTCCATGTCTAATGCACATAATACCCGTGCCCTGCCATATTCTTACTTTGGTCTAAATGCTTTGGTGCTATTCCTGCTGAGAGATTGAGATAATACAAAAGTAGAATCAGAAAGGAAACATATCCCCAAAGTCCAGTCTTGGCTGCTAGTCAGATGATCCTTTTCTCTTTGAAAGAATGTGTGAAAGCTTTCATCAAACAAGACATTATATCCAATGATTGTATACTCTGTGCCTTTGTAATCCATGCCCCACTATATTTCCATTCCAGTCTAAATAAATATTTGAAAGTCTTTTGGTGAAGACTGGGATAATATTCTCTTATGGGGTTGATTCACTAAAACACAGACGGAAAAAAATCTTGAGTTGTGTTGATTTATTTTATTAGTTGGGAATTTCATATATGAGCACCATATATTTTAATTATACCCACCTATCTTTCATCCTCCATTTATTCTGGTGCCCCTGACCCCTTTATGAAAATTATGTCTTCCTCTAGAACAATTATTGTTAATTTCTTAATGGTTGCCATGGAATGCTGTCAGCCACATGCTCTCTGTCAGTACCTACTACTCCCCTTTGAAGCTATTAGTGTAGTTACTGGAATGGATTATTTTATTTCTACCTCTAAGACTATAGGTTGCTTTTATTTTAAAGTATTAATTTTGCTTTCTATAGTTATTCTTTTCTTTATTTTTATTGTTTTCCTTGGAACTGTTCTAGGAACATGTCTGTCTTTAATTCTCAGATACAATGTTGTCACTCTATAGACCGAGAAGTCAGAATAAGCTGCTTAAATATTACATGATTTTGAGCAATGTTTTGTCTAAAGCACACTATTCCTTTCATAGAATATCACCATGTCCTAAGATGTGGATTGGTTTTGGATATTCCCCAATGTGTCTCTCTCTCCCCCTCTGTGTGTGTGTGTGTGTGTGTGTGTTCTTGTCACCTTTTCTCCATTCCTTTCTTCTTCCCTTGATTCATCTTTGTCTTCATTTCAAGAAAAATAGCAATTTATAGTTTCATCCATTTTCCCATGTTTAGAAATTCAGAAGTCTGAGAGAGGGTGCTGTGGAATGTCTTTCTGTTTACTGTGAATATATGTTGTTCCCATTGATTAATAGATAGGCTGTGTTGGTCTTTGACAAGGCAGCTTAGAGGCAGGCAGGAAATCCAAGGAGAGAGACAGGAAAGAGAAAGGCAGAATGGGTGAGATGCCTGACTGCCATTCTAGGAGCAACATGTAATGGGATGCAGGTAAAGCCATGGAACACATGGCGATACATAGATTAATAGTTATGGATTGAGTTAAACTATAAGATCTAGCTAGCAAGAGGCCTGCCATAGGCCATACAGTTGATAATTAATATTAAGCCTCTGAATGATTATTTTATAAGCAGCTGAGGGACTGTGGGGCCAGGCAGGACTGAAGGAACAAGGGACCACAGGGCCAGGCTGGACCTGAGAAAACTTACAGCTACAAAAGGGACTCTAAGATGACTGGAAACAGGACATTCTCAATAACTACATGACTTAAGTTTGACAATTTTCCAGAATACTGCCTTCCTGGTAGAGTTCTTGGCACAGCCAATCTGAATGGAATAGCAGAAATCATAAAGCCAGCATAGCTGCTTGAAAAGATCCAGCAAAGCTGAGCCACATGATGGCTGCCATGCCACCTTTGGTTTTCATCTCCACCTGTTGCATACTTGGGGAACTTTTAATATTTGTATAATTTGGGGATATTGGATTGATGGAAAATTTCTTATGAATCATTTATGCTTTCTTCCAGGAATGCTGCTTCTAAGTTTCCCCAGGAAAGTCCTTAATACACTATTCCCCCTGCTTTTAGGGAGATATCCTTATCTACTTGAAGGTCTTCCTTACATCTTGGAGGTTGTGCCACATAAAGAAGCCAGAGGTTGTACATCTGCCCCTGTACTTACACAGGAACAAGATATTCAAAACAAAGTAAACTCAAAAAGGTCAACAAGATTCGGTGGGCTGGAGGAGTTGGACCACAGTTCAGATTACAAGCATCTTCCCGTTGTACACTCAGACAATTACGTGGCATACAACTCTGCCCTACATAGAGACACATTGATGAGCAAAGTAGGAGTGGAAAATGATAAAAGTACGATGTGTCATGACATCTCTCTCTTAGAAAAGTTAGCTCATGCAGAGCCACTATAATGTCATATGACCAAGGAATAGCAGAATGTCAGGATTAGACATATAGACAAATTCTATAAAGACATAAATGTGAACATTGTATTACGCCAGAATTTAAATAATAACTGCAGCAGCTTTGGCCTGAGGATTTTTCCTGAGTACTCTGACCACTAAGAGTTAGTAATAGACTGCTTGGGACATGGCAAAATACCCAGAGTATCTTGAAGATTTTGTTTTGGTCTAGTGTCCTTGAAGCAACCAAAACTATCAACCTGAGAACAGGCTGTCACATGCCTCTAGATTCTTAAAAATTGGGTTATGAGGTTAATGAGTAAGAATGATAACTCTGTTTATTAATGATGTCAAAATTTGAGGGAAAGTGATTGGAAATGATAACTCTGTTCTGTCATGGTTTACTGATGATGACTAAAAGATGAGCAAAAGGAAGTATAACACATGTCCAACAACAAAAATGATATGATCTATGTTTTGGAACATCATGGACGTATCCCTGCTTACTAAATTCTGTATACATAAAGAAACACTCTGGCTGCTAGTCAGTAAGGCCGCAAGATTCTCCCAACCTGTGGTGATTATATTATGTCCCCCAAAATATTGTGTACCCTAATAAAACTTATTTGGGGTCAGAGAACAGAACAGCCACTAGATTAAACA
>LZPO01046544.1:0-10591 GCA_001675575.1 Neotoma lepida
CTGTAGATTGCTTTTGGTAAAATGTCCATTTTTACTCTGTTAATCCTACCGATCCATGAGCATGGGAGATCGTTCCATCTTCTGATATCTTCTCCAATTNCTTACTTCAAAGACTTGAAGTTTTTGTNATANATGTCTTTCACTTGCTCGGTTGGAGTTTTCTAGNGAGAGACTTTCTGCCTACCTGGTTGCCTCATCCAGCCTTAATAGGANAGGAGGTACCTGGTCTTACTGCAACTTGATATGCCATGGCTGGTTGACATCCATGGGAAGCCTTCTCTTTTCTGAACAGAAAAAGAGGAGGAGTTGATGCTGTGGGATGTCTTTCCGTATGCTGTGAATCTGTAAGTTGCTCTCATTGATTGATAAANAGAGCTGCTTTGGCCTATGGCAAGGCAGAATATAGCCAGACAGGATATCCAAACAGAGGTACAGAGAGAAGAAGGTAGGAGTCAGGGCAGAAACAGCCACCTGCTAGAGGAGCAAGCCGTATTAGGATACAGGTAAAATGACGAGACACATGACAAAACAAAGATTAATAGAAATGGGTTAATTTAAGATATAAGAGCTAGCTAGTAATGTCTCTGAGCCATAGGCCAAACAGTTTGTAATTAATATTAAGCCTCTGAGTCAATTATTTGGGAAGCAGCTGGGGAACTAAGTGGGACAAAAAAATCCTCCATCTACAAGTTGATGTGTGGTGCAGAGGTGGGGATACTGGGGTCATGATGTAAAAACAAATAAATAGATAGGAAGATAGATAGATAGATAGGCAGACAGACAGACAGACAGATAAAGATAGGAAGGACAGTGATGACTTTAAGGGCACAGCCTTCACATTTTCTTTCCACAGAAAGATAACTCACATACACTGCATCTAAACAATTAACCCTGTGCAGATAACCCACAGGCCTGGGCCCACTGAGGAGATACAACTCTAGACTGTAATATCCAAAGATTTGTGACGAATCACAGCTTCAAAGACAGAATGGGTGGACTCTGGTTGTCTTCTGTGTCTACTTATTATGTCCATTGATGAAGTCCTTCCTTCCTAACAAACTGTTAGTTGCCTGATGTCCAGTTCATTATCTTCTACTCTACCAAGGAAAGTCTCTACACTAGAACATAAAGGGGAAAACAAATACTGACTCTGAGATGAGGGGAGATGTTGNCCTTGCATTCCTGAGCTGGAATGCTGGACCCACTGAGATACAAAGCTCTGAATCTCTCCCCCAACCCTTGCCTTCCCAGTTGCCTGCTTTGTGCCACCACATAAAGAAAGCAGGACACAGAAACAGCCTGTTAGTCTCCTAAAGCATGAACTGAGACCTGAGAAGATGTGCAACAGCTCAGGTTGAATGTGAGACAGGCTCCACTCTGCTGGTCACCCATGTCTCATGCCTATCCAGGCAGAATTTGCCAGACTTCACCAAGAGGACAGTGGCTATGACTGCAGAGCTGTCCTAAACCTCTGAAAGCAACATGGCTCCTCCTCCATGCTCACCACATCACCTTTTGCTGAGAAAATCCTCCTCCTTTCCTTGTTGAGAATATCACATAATTGATGGTGCTTCCATGACATGGCCAGAACATCCAGTCTCTGGTTCCAGTCAGAAGTTCACTGTCTGTTCAACTGACTCCAGGACGTTAGGAAATTGTAATCTCCTCCATCACCTGGATCAGACATACTTCTACACTGAGACACATGTTGCAGGGCCAGGGTTCTGACCAGCCATTCTTCATTGCTCCTATGTTTTCTTGTGTGAAGATTGCCAATAGTTCAGATTACAGCAAATAAGCAAGAGTACGGAGAGCAAACACGGTGGGCAAGGCCACCATGAGGATCTGCATCCATCTAAACAGGCAGACTCACTGGGTTTGAAGTATAAGGGTGAATATTATGTTCAGAGGATAAATTTACTGTGTTAGGCTTGTAAAAAACCATTTTTAGCTTGTCAAAGCCATGAGGAAGTTGCTCCTACCTTGAATGTACCCTGTCAGCTGGCCCAAGATGGACCACTTCCCGGTGCAGTTGGACTATTCTTAAANAGAAAAATGCTGATTNTTGGACNTTTCATACCCTCAGNTATTCCTCCAAGGTAATGGGTCACAGATTAAACAGGCTAACTGCTAAGGTCTGCTTTTGTATAAAACACTTGCTTNGGTGGNTGAANCCTTGCCCAGACCCAGACAGGATGTAAGTTAATATGATTCCCCAAGATAAATAACTTTGTGGGTTTTTCTTTAAAATCCTTTGGCTAACAATAGCCAGTGCCTTACCTAGAAAACTGTCTCTGGTTTGGTTCTGGCCAGTCTGTTTTTATCAAAAAGCCTATAAATTACTAAAACCAAAACTTCAAATCAGACTTCAAATATCTAATGTGACCTGGGACCCACATAGAAGGATAGCTTGCCCAGGACTAGGTGCCCTCACCTGAGTTAGCAGTCTCCAGCAGGGAAGTTATAGGGTCAGATCCAGAGTCTCTACCATAAATCATGGTCATGCCACAGATTTAGTAAGGCCAATCTGGAACAGCATGACCATCTGCGACCTTATCTAAAGGAGATATGTGGACGTTTTCCAGGTGATTCCTGCAAACCAATCATTTCCAGGAATAGAAACTGAAACCTCCTGTAACTGCAGCCTCCTCCTTAGTTGGTTTGGATAAATAGGACTCAGATCCAGTCAGAAAAGTGTAGAGAGCAAGGGCTGTGTGAACCAGGAGTAATAAAGAAACTAGGGAAGATCAGAGTGTCCATCCCAAGTGCTCCTCCTTTCTTCATGCAATTCTTCCTAGGACACCAGACCTCCACACCTCACCTCTTTTCTTCCTGAACATCCTGAGTCTGAACTCCAGTTTTAGATCATTCCAAGGGACCTGCCCTGCTGCAGTGCAAAGACCTTTCCTAAGAGGAGAGCTTTGGCAAAGGTGCCATTGCCGTCAGATCAAGGTCACCACTGCTGAGGTAATTGAATGGTTTCTAAGTTCAGCTTGGCCAATGACCCTGCATGTGTGATAACATGAAGAGTGGAGTGCTGACGCTGGGCAGGACAGCATGGGGATATTTACTCAGGCAGCACTCACAGGAGCATCCTTCTGGGAGCCTCTTCTGTGCCAGAGCATCATACAGCAGAGAAGCAACAGCCTTTCCTTCCACCTGCTTCTCCTGGGCTTTGCTGCTCTTCTGAAGCAGTCAGGCTTGGAGACAGACAGCAGGTTGGGCTACCCAATGCCCTTGGAGTCGATGCTGTCAGCTCCTCATTTACCCCATGGAGATAAAATCCCAGATCAGCAACAACCACAGACAGTCTCTGGCAGATGAGGTTGAGCCCTCTGGCTCAGAGATTCCCCTGATCACAGTCAGTTGTTAGTGTGATGGGCTCCCCTTTGTAGTTCTTGCTGTTTCTCTCTTGCAGTTTGCAGAACACTTTGCTCTGTATGTTTTCAGGGTTTTAACTATAATGACTTCACAAGTTTCTTTTTCTGCCCTGTGTATCTGGAGCTCTACAAGCCTCTTGTATCTATCTGGCTGTGCTTTTCTGTCCCTAAATTTGGGAATATTTCTGCTAGGATTGCTTGAAATTATTCTCTATGCTGTTGGAACGGAGTTCTCCTTCTAAGCTCGTATATTTCATAGTGTTCCAAAGATCACACGTGGTCTGTTCATAGGTTTTTCAATTTTTGTGGTCATCATTGACCAAGTCTTCTACTTCCTCTACATTGTCATCAACTCCTGATATTCTCTCCTCCATATGATCCACTCTGTTGGCAAATCTTTCCACTGTGTATATGATTTAATGCATATTTTATCTCTAGCTTCATTTAAGTCAAGACTTCCTTCAGTATTTCTCCNCTGAGATCTATGACTTCACTAACAACAGGTAGTTGGTTAGGTTTTCAGTTACCAGGCATGTTTTCTTCTTGTTCAGCCAGCCTGAAGTCCAATTAGAGACCTGGGTCACCACCGACACATAAATGCCACCACTGCACCTTTAGAGTTATCTCAATGTGATGATCATCATTGTGGCTCATAGGTGTCACAGCTGGGTGGGATTGTTGAATGATTTCCTCCCTTGGCACCTTGCATACACAGCACCTTCTGATATTATGAAAGCGGTCCTCGGGGAGGAGACTTTGGCTCAGATATAGATTGATTTCTCTGAGTCCTGTATCTGAAGTGTGTGGTGTCTTCAGCAAAAGNGNCCTTCAATTTNTNGGGATCAANCAAGGNCAACAGCAGTAGCCCCTGTTGTTTGAGGNGTATCTTGGACTCTACTGACCAACAACTCAAGAGANGTTTCTCATGCCTGACAATGAAGTTTCTGTTCCTCTATGGCTCACAGGAGAGGTACTGTCAACCAAGTGGCATACTTCATTTACAGTATATATATAATTTAGGTAAAGATGAAATAAGAAGATTCCCAATGTAGTCTTTTTCTTTTTCTTTTTTTTTGGTTTTTCGAGACAGGGTTTCTCTGTGTAGCTTTGCGCCTTTCCTGGAACTCACTTGGTAGCCCAGGCTGGCCTTGAACTCACAGAGATCCGCCTGCCTCTGCCTCCCAAGTGCTGGGATTAAAGGCGTGCGCCACCACCGCCCGGCCAATGTAGTCTTTTTCTATAGTTCTGTTTTAACTCTTTCTCCATGTTAATCCTGGTGTTTTCTGGAGTATCTGAGCCAGTGTGATTTTGAGAAATATTATGACCTTAAAAATCTAGTCAGCATTGTACAGGACGCTTGTCAGAGTTCTCCTAGAGTGTCCCTCTCAGTGCTGGTTTGGAAGCTCTGATTCTTACTTTGTCTTGATTTCCAGCCTAATCACCCTAGAAAACACAGAACAGGGACATAGAGCATTTGAAGCCCAGGAGCATGGGTTACTCACTTAGGAGTCTGCTTCCACGGAGGCCATGTCCCGCCTCTGCTAAGAGAAGTAAGGGAAACTACAGCTACTTGGACATCTTTCTTCAATTCAGTCTTTTCCATCCCTTGTCCAGTGTCATTTCCTCACTATACAATAACCATGCAAAGGGACCAAAGTCCTTGCTGACCTACAGGCAATTTAGTAAAGTGTTCTCATAAGGTTGAGGACTCAGCCGGGAGAAGTGTTACTTCTTTCATGTCCTTTTAGGGTTGACACCACGGATGGGTGTCATTTTAATGAAAATAAAGGAATTTAAAGGAGACTTCAAACTNATAATAAAGGCTGCAATGTGTGGTGATATATTGTGTACCCCAATAAAGCTTGCCTGAGGATCAGAGAAGCAGAACAGCCACCCACTAGCTCTTACCTCTATGAAATCCTCAGTCTAAAGAGAGTGAGTTCCTGTTTCTTCAGACTTTATATACCTTTTTCTGCCTGTCATATTACTTTCTGGGATTAAAGGTGTGTGTCACTACTGCCTGGCTCTGTTTCTCTCATGTAGCCCAGTGTGGCCTTGAANTCACAGAGATCCAGATGGAGGATCACAGAGATCCTCCCGAGTGATAGGATTAAAAGTGTGTGCCACCACTGGCTGATCTCTGTGTCTAATTTAGTGGCTGGCTCTGTCCTCTGATCCTCAGCAAGGTTTATTGGGGTACAAAATATTCACCACATTTAAGGACCATTGTTATCAGGATTCTATTTCTCTCCATGCTTATTCTTAATTTATCAGAATCCTTCTTCACATGTCATGTCATCTTAAGATTTGAACTTTCCATTTTGATATTAATAATGTTCAATTTTTCCACACTGAAAATAAGTCTTTCCAACAGCAATCTCTGAAGTCTCCAGAAGGAAGAATAAGGTGTGAAGAATCAGGAACTCACTCTCTTTAGACCGAGGATTTCCTAGAGGTAAGAACTAGTGGCTGGCTGTTTTGCTTCTGTGATCCTCAGGCAAAATTTATTGGGGTACACAATATATCCCTACAGCAATGGGTAACTTCACAGAGTAAGTGGAGTCTGAATTAGAGCAAGAAGTGCGAGGAAATTCCTAGGAGGAAGTGAAGCCTGAGAATGAGGCCTCTTTATATCCAGGTCAGCAGTGGAAGCAGCAGCCAAGAGAAGAGAAGAAAGGCAATGCTGGATCTGATGTGGAACAGGGTCAGGGTCCTGCTTTACTGTGCTAGCAAACATCAAGGCTTTGCCCTGCTTTAATTAATGATTACACTTTCTCTCCTCTCTGTTCCATTCAGCTACTACTGGAAGGAGCCATGGCTTGGGCCTCCAGCTTTGATGCATTCTTTAAGAATTTTAAGAGGGAAAGCAAAATCCTCTCTGAGGAAACCATTATCTTAGTTAAACACTATGCTGAGAAAAATGAACTCCAGGAAGCACTTTCTGTAATCTGCAATGCACTGGCAGACATTGAGAATGCCCCCCTGAACATTGCTGTCACAGGGGAGACAGGGACAGGGAAGTCCACATTCATCAATGCCTTGAGGGGAGTAGGGCAGGAAGAAGAAGGTGCAGCTGCCACTGGGGTGACAGAGACAACCATGGAGAGAACTCCATACCTACACTCGAAGTTTCCCCAGGTGACAATATGGGACCTGCCTGGCATTGGGTCCACTTCCTTTCCACCAGAAAACTACCTAACAGAAATGAAGTTTGGTGAGTATGACTTCTTCATTATCATCTCTGCTACACGCTTCAAAGAAAATGATGCTCAACTAGCCAAAGCCATCGAAAAGATGAAGATGAATTTCTACTTTGCCAGAACCAAGATAGATACTGACTTATATAATGAACAGAGGAGTAAACCTAGGACTTTCAATAAGGAGAATGTCCTGAGGAAAATCCGAGAAGACTGTTCAAAGCAACTCAAGGGGGTTCTCTCTGGTGAACCTCGAATCTTCTTAATCTCTAGCTTTGATATGTCTGACTTTGACTTTCCAGAGCTGGAGACCACCCTACTGATCGGGCTCCCAGCCTACAAGCGACACATCTTCATGCTGTCTTTGCAGAGCGTTACTGAGGCCACCATTAACCTCAAGAGAGATTCCCTGAAGCAGAAAGTCTTCCTAGAGGCCCTGAAGGCTGGAGCATTGGCCACCATTCCACTTGGTGGCCTGATTAGGGATGAGTTAGAGAATCTGGATGAAACATTCAACCTCTACAGGTCTTACTTTGGGCTGGATGATGCCTCATTGGAAAAGATTGCTGAAGATTTTAACATGTCTGTGAATGAATTCAAGGTGCACCTTCGGTTTCCCCATTTGTTTACAGAAAAGAAGGATGTGTCCCTAGAAGACAAACTACGGAAGTATATTGGACACATTTCCTCCATTACTGGTGGACCAGTTGCTACTGGCTTTTATTATGGTAAGACTTACTATTTGCAGAATCTCTTTCTTGATACTGCAGCAAATGATGCCATAGCTCTTCTTAATAAGGAAGAACTTTTTGAAAAGAAGGTGGGACCATATATATCTAAGCCCCCAGATTACTGGGAATGATGGGAAAATGAGGCACAAGTTCCAATCAGTGTTCACTTTTGGCCTTGCTTAGGACACTGACTCATACCCTACTCTAGAGGAACAAACCTTGACTCTGGAGCATCAGAGGGTTCATCCTTTTCCTCCAGAGCCAAAAGATCACTGTGGCAAGTATTCAGTTTTGCTGTTGTAGTAGTAGAAGAAGAATCATCAACATTGTGTGAATGCACGAGGAAACCTCAATTCCAATAAAATCATATGTAAAATAGCCATGATAATATGGATTTGATTTGCAATGTTGTCATCAAATGAATCCTAGATCTTCTACCCCTGTGAAAGTCTTCACACACTTCTGCATTCTCACCTTGGGTCTGCTTTGTCACATTGCTTTGAGGGGTTTTTGAAACAGGGGCATAAGAAGGCACACAACAGGTGGGGACTGTGACCATTAGTTAAGTTGCATTCAGGAGGAACTTGGTGAAAACAGAGGGGTAAACACATCTGTAGATCCTCTTTATCCACACAGATAAAGATATCTATTTCACACCCTTCACTGGACAATCTGAGTGAATTGGAAAATCACACTATGTGATTGGCAACTGAAACTCTAGTTATAAACTGTCTCTCCTTGTTGTACTTTCACTCATTAGAAAAAACAAAACCCTGCTTGACCACTCTTCTCTAATCTCCCAGAGGTACTGTTGGTACTTGCTCTCCTTTGAACTGGGCCAGGATGTGGCGCTGTTGACAACTGGTTTGTCCCACTACCCTGACCATTCATGTCTATTATGGATTTTCTGATACTATGACACAATGTGAGATGGGCCTCTGAGAACCCTTGAGAGATTATTTTGATTATTTTATTTCCTTGTATCTCATTATTTTTTATACCACTGATTCAGGAAGAACCGTCTTTTTAAAAACATAATTCTTTATTGATCCTTTGGGAATTTCACATCATGCACCACGAGCCCTTTTACCTCCCAGTCCCTCAGTATCTGANCCTCAACCATGCATCGTCCCCCAACAAAAGAAAACACCCCCAAAATTAATTAAGAACAAAATAAAACAAACAAAAAACCCACTTCCCTCTCCCTCTTTCTCATCTCTCTAACACTCTTCATTTGACCTAGTGGCATTGGAGCTGTGGTGTGTCACATACTATACCCTTTTGTCCAATCAACTCTAACCACAAATGTTCATTGTAATGAACCATTGGTCAGGTTCAAGGCCTCTGGCACACCATCATCACTGCACCCTCACAGAAACTCCCCTTGGTTATCCTGTTGTTGCCACAAGTCCTGGAGAACCTGTAGCTGTTGTTCTACAGGACCAGTCCCTTCACATGATCCAGGAGGTCATAGATGGGGCAGTTGTTGGGGTGGACCAAACAAGGCCCAGGATCTGGCTCTGGGTGGTAGCTGAGCTCCTCAGTCGGGTCCACTGGGACCATCCCCTTCAGCAGAGGTGTGGAGCCAGCTCTCCTAGGCCCATGTCATCAGGGTAGCTCTCCCATACCTATGCTGTGGGGTGAGACCATCTCCCCTGAGTACAGAGGCCAGTTATCCCATGAGAAGTGGTACCAGCTCTCCTGTTGCAGTGCCCAGCAAGGGGCAGGGCCAGTGACTGGAGGGACCGGCTCACAAGGCTCTNGGACTTCAACACACATGGTTCCTATGACCCCCTATGATAACACGGGTCATGGACATCAACACAGACCCCAGCTGCAGCAGGAACATGGGCCTGTACTTGGTCCTTGGCAGCACCTCTTACCCAGATGTCACTATGGCCCCAGTGGAAGCACAGACCACCCAGGTCAGTATGGTCCCCATAGCAGCATGGACCTCAGACACCAACATGGTCTCAGGTGGCTGACCAGACTTCAGGCATCTGCACAGCCCTCAGTGGTCACAGGAGCCACAGACATCAACTCAGACCCTGGCTGCTGTAGGGCCATGGACCCAGACATGGCCCTGGTCAGCATCTCAGACAACACCATGGCCCCGTGTGGCAGCACAAGCCACTCAGATTGGCATGTCCTGGGGTGGATGGGGCAACAGGTCTCTCAGACTCCAATATGGCCACAGGTTGAGGCCTAGACCCTGGGCTTCCGTGTGGCCTTTGGTGGCTATATGGATCATGGATGTCAACACAGACCCTGGCTGTGGTAGGACCATGGACCCAAACATCGCCCTCAGCTACAGACCAGACCCAGACATCACCATGGCCTAGGGTGGCAGCACAGGCCACTCAGATCTTTCGTGGTCCCGGGATCTACTCGGTTGCTGAAAACCAAAATGGCCACAGGTGGCAGGCCAGACCCCAGGTATCCTTGTGGCCTTTGGTGCCAATATGGGTCATTGATTTCAACACAGACCTAACTGCAGTAGGACCATGGACCCAGACACGGCCCTAGGCAACAGCCTGGTCCCAGATGTCACCCTGGCACTGGCTGACAATCATGTCACCCTTATCAGTGTGATCCTCACTGCCTTGGCTTCCTCAAATCTGCTCTTTCCACAGCACATGGACCATTCCGCTTCTCTTTCCCTCCCATTTCTCCACAATACATTTGCTCATCATAATGGCATGGACAAGCCGGGTGCCTTCAGCCAGCCTGGACTGTGAGGACCCAGGATGGCCTGTGGTGTCTTTGGCCTGCCTGAGCCCAGTGGTACCAGGAGGGCTTGTGAATGCCTTCAGCCAGCCTGGACTGTGAAAGAACCATCTTAGTGTGATGCAGGACCCTCCCAAGACAGAGGATTCTGGACTGCATGAAGTGGGTAAGGATGGTTGAACATGAATGCTTTTTACCCCTCTCTGCTTCCTGACTATGTTTGCCATGGGACCAGCTCTCTCAAGCCTCTACCGCTGTGATTTCCCCACTGTGGTGCAGTATAACCTTGAACTGTGACTGAAAGAAACCCTTTCTGCCTTAAATTGCTTTTGCCATGGTATTTGTCACAACACAGAAAAGAAATTCAGACAGAACCTAACTCAGCTGTTAACTAAAGCCCCTGCTCTCTGTTCTGCAATTTCTACCCCTCGGTTGTTTGCGCTGGGCCCTATGGGGTGGAGACTGCAGGGAGGGCTGGTTTGGTTCCTATATTTGGACATTGTTTGCATTTTCAGCCAGTTCCTCATCCTTCTCAGAGGGGCGGAGCCAAACTCCA
>LZPO01046546.1:0-10568 GCA_001675575.1 Neotoma lepida
AATCTAATTTTGACTCAGTGTTTAGACAAATGGTGGTAAAGTTACCTTTCTTATGAACAGCAGAAGATTGAATCTAACAGTAACAAAGAAATTATTAACCTCTACAGAGAATCAGTAGAAGAGGAACTCTCTCTCTCTCTCTCTCTCTCTCTCTCACTCTCACTCTCACTCTCATAATCATTTAGAGCATCTGTCACAGGATTTCTGCTGCTTTGTGAAAGGCATCAACAGCTGGAATGGAAAAACCAGAGGAAAGTGCCTTGGTATCTGGGTGTCAGAAGAGCTATTTTCTTACTTTACCTTTTGACAAGGAGTGTCATTGTTCTGGCAAAGTTCCTAGATCGTGTACTGTTAACATTTTCTTCTTGAACTTCTCCTTTGATGTTGAATGAATGCACAATGAGGTAGGAGTTAGCTCTGATCTAAATTTGAGGACAGTAGCATTCAGCTGGTGGGATACTGTTTCTTAACTTGTCTCCATCTGAACTCTGCACAGCCACATGACATCTGATGAAAGTTTGAGGCAATATGAAATTTACAAGGAACGGACTCTGGATAAAAGTGAAAGTGTCTTCCAGGCCTGGCTCATTTTCTATCTTAAGTATGACATTGAGACTAATTCTACTCATCATCTTTCCATTGGGACTTAATGTCTAAAAATTGTCTCTTTCATTCATTTAAAGAAAAAAACATTAAATTTTTAAAAATTTGCTCTGGTTCCATTGTTATTTGTTTTGCAATTTAAAGATGTTTGATTGAAAAGAAGGTAGAGGGAGAAGCAGCAGCAGCTGATTTTCTTTGAAGAAATGACAGAAATGCCCAGGAAATGACTTATTCTATAACAAGGTGTTCACTTTAAATTCTACAAATCAGGTTTTGTTTAAGTCCTCAAATTACAGGATTTTTCTTTTTTTTAAAAAAAAGAAAAAGTTTCCTTTTCCACCCCAAGTTTTGTTCACTGTGAAACTAAATAGTTGTGTCCTGTGGATGTTACTCAGAGAAGCAAACTCTGGCCTACAAGAAAACTCCATTTTTCCCCTGTGTTTTGAGACAGGGTATCAGTATGTAGCCCAGGCTGGCCTGGAATTCACAATGTAGACAAGGCTGGTTTCAGAGTCACAGAAATCTAATGTCTCTGCCTCCCAAGTACCAGAACTAAAGTCATGTGCCAGGACACCCACCAGAAGTATTTTGGCTTCTGAAAGCAGTGAATTTCTTCACAGTCATCTTTCTTACCAGTCATTCAGTAGAGAAAGACAATAGTCTAAGTAATTTTAGCAGCCTCATTGCACTGACAGGAGCATGCTATTTCTTTATAGGTTGCTTGAAAAGAATTACAAACATAATTCACATGTAATTTTTTTCTTCAAGTCTGTGAACATTGGAGAAAATATAATCTTTGTTGTTAAATTATTGATATTAAAATGTTAAATCATTGATATTAAAATTGAAAAATTTAACTAAACAATACTTTTAGAAGATCTGTTAGATATTTCAGAATCATATAAATTTAAATTTTAAGTCATTTTATCAATAAAGGTTTTAATTTATTCTATTACTACCTGATACTACTCATGTTAGTTTTCTTTGATGGATAATAGCTTTTATTATATGTTATAACTTTCACAAGTTATTCTTTGTTGTTTTTTCTTATATTTCTAAAATGTCTATGTTTTCTCTTTTATGTCTGATATATTTTTGTTGAAACACTACAGTTTGTCATTGGTTTACTCATATCCATAAATCCATAAATGATTATTGAAGCATTTTGTCTTGGTTACTTTAAAATCCTTGTCAGATCATTTTAACATTCTTGCCATCTCCAATGGGCATCTTTTGCTCCATGAGATGCCAGTTTGAAAAGAGGGATTCACACAGATGATGAACCACCTTCTGTTTCCCTGTGTTCAAGTCAGATTTCTCCATTGGGTGAAGGGTCACAGACTACCTTGCATGTGAAGTGTTGTTCAAGTTCTGGGTCTCCACCAAGTCTATGTTCCTTATTACATCTTTAAAAATCCTTCTTTTTCTATCTCTGGTGTATTTTCTAAGGTTTTAACCTGCTTAGCATTGAAAAGCAAAAAGAAATAAATATGGTTATCTTCTGTACTTGAAAACCAAACTATATTTTTCACAGAGTGAACATTTGTTCTTTTATAAGTTAAACATACTTTATAAAGTAAACATATAAAAAGCATTTTCTCTGCCAGATTATTTTATCATCCTGAATTTGCCTCAGAATCTATCACAAAGATGCAATCCTCCATGCTTTGATCAATGTTTTCTAAAAGAGAAACATGAAAAATGCAAGAAATATTGGACTTGGGGGAAAACCATGTAACGGGACAACAAACAGGGTTGGCTGTCATTCAGAATCTGCTCCTCATTTTTAGTGTACAATCATATGTGTTTCCATTCTTGCTCTTGACTTTGAGCTTAGAAAACTCATGTCAAAGTAGGAAATAAAGTAGGATTTCATAACGTAGTTGAGTTGTGAGAGATTGTTAGGGATGAACAAAAGTGATTCTGAGTGTGAAACAGTGCACTTCACCACCCCTACCCCCCCTTTTTTTTAAACACTGTGCAGCTTATAATAGAGAATTGGTTTATTTACAAAGATTAGGCCTTAATTAATAATCTTTCTTTTTCTGTCCTGCTTCCTGAGCTCTTGATCACTGGTTTATGTGATAATCCCTAAAAGAATTTATTTTGAAAAATAGCTTTGATGTACTAACACATAATGTATATTCACTTACAACCTCATAATGTTACATATGACAAATATTTTAAAATATTTTAAAAGTCTCTCTTAAGTGACAGATTTTTTTGCCTATGGAAAAGTCTTCCAGACTTCAGTACTCTGCTGAATAAACAGACTGGATTATACATCAATTTAATAACTTGCTCCAACTTGAACTTCTTTTGAATACTGGAATTGAGTGTGTTTTCATCAGATTTAGGAATGTGTCTAGCAATAAAAAATGAAACAATAAATTTTTTCAGCTTGCATTTTAGCCTGGTCTTATTAGAAAGGTTGTATAGATTTTTCTATTGCTGGCATGAAAGTTGGTGTGTGTCACTTGTTTCAATATATTTTAAGCACCTTAATTGTAATAATATAATTCTTTATATCACAAATAAGACAAGAAGGAAAATAGTGATTCTTTTCAGTTAAACTTTGGCTTTTGGCAGATTTTTGTAGAAAGGACTATTTTACTTGTAAATTACTAACTAATCTCAATCGTTGCATATGAGATAAGAAAAAGTGTAATAAGGAGTTTGTAAAAAATTATTTTTAAGACACAAATTTTATGTAGCCTATTGAAGAGTTGCAATGAACCTTTACCTTTCAACAAGAGGCAGAAGGAAGTCTGTCATTAAACAATCTGTTGGGCAATAGCATGTTTAACTATCTTCATTGTTTGATTTTAATTATATGTTTGTATCAGGAAACTGATTCACATCCTCTGCGTGTGATCTAAAATTACAGTCTTAAATCTAAGGATTTTTTTTTAATCAAACAGTAAGCACCATGTAGCAAGAACTAAGAGGTACCTGCCCACCACATCTATACAAATGCTCTAAATAGCTTTTCCTTTTGCTTCTTATGAAGGCTTTCTTTTTCCAACCAAAAATAAAACAATAAAAAAGCAAAATAAAGTTATGAGTCCTAATATCAGGTGTAGAAGTTTTCCTACCATTCTGCTCACTCACCCATGACCATTGATATCATTGTGTAACAATCTGATGTCAAACTGAGAGAGAAACCTAGTTCAGACAAAAACAGATATTTCAAACACTTCTCATTTTCTTTTAGGGAATTGCCTTTGTTTTCTGTCTTATTCACTAGTCTTGATATTGATTGGAAATTTCAGAGATCTGTCCTTACTTTACTGAAAGAAATAATAAGTTAAAACTTTCAAAAACCCAAGGTCACTTTAATGACTGATTTTCCAACCAATAAAGAAAGGAGAGAGCAGATAACTAGAGCAAGAAACTCCCCTTTCCTTCTACAAGGCATCACAGGCGTCACTTGTGGCAGCAGCNTTGCAACTCACTTGGTCAAGTGGCTATAGATACTGGAAAGTCTCAGGAGACTAGTTTTCATAGGTGAACAACCATAAGTCAAACAAAATTCTGTAACTATGGAAGTAAAGAAGGATGATACTGAAGGGCATATAGCAGCCTTCAGTCTGCATCAGATTGCTCACTCCCGAGAATCTCTGCAGCTTATGGCACTGCCTCATCCATGCTCCTAAGATGACACTGTGGAGCCTGGTTTTAACTACAACAGTGACGATAAGGCATTTACCTTACTCTATCATAGGTTAAAATGTGTTAGCATTTTCATTGCTTTTCAATAATAGAGGATTTAAAGAGCAATGTTTCCTAGTTTTAGTAGACTGCCTATTATTTGGGAATGCTTAGTTTTCTCTATGTATGTAGGAACAACAAATAAGCAAGAGTCACTATAAATTTTATATATAAATCATATATTGAACATTAAGGAAAGAAATGACATTAGCCTAGATATTCTATCTAGACAATAATCTCTAATAATTCTGATGCAACTCTCCAACCATTATTGAAACATACACTTAATTGAAGCAGGGCAAAATCTATTACCAAGGCAGCCTGTCCTGTTATTGGAGAAGCCTGATTGAGATTTTCTGATTAAATAAAGATCTTCCCATAAAGGTTTATTTATTAGCTTTTGTTTGTGTTACCTAAAACTACATCACCCTACATAGTTAACCTTTGTCCCATGTGATTATATAAATATGGATTTTAATTAATTAAAATTGAATGGAGAAATAGTTCACTTCTTCAAATATGCTAGTCACATAGCAAGTGTTCAGTAACCATACATGGACAGTGCCTAGTTTCATGGCAATCATGGAGGACATCTTTACCTTTGCAGAAAGTTATATTACTTATCAAAGCAAGAGGAAAGCATCAAATTTAATTTTTCAGTGCTCTTCTAATGTGATAATACTTTGTCTTTCTTTTTAACTTTTAAATCAAGTAATCACTTTAATTTGAAAAAAAATTTTACTATCATCTTCCTGCTTCATGTTATACTCTGGACTTCATGAGGCTGTCATTTAGCAAAGAGATATTGCCAAGAACAAACAAGTTGAAGAAAAACATATTAAATAAGCAAAATTTTCTGTTTTAAATATTAATATGTATTGTAGAAATGTATTGAGAAATATGAGATAATTTGTTAGGGAAGATTTTTTGAGTGCCAAGAGTAAACTCCATTGACAGGATTTTGATTGAGGATATAAAAGGATGAGGGAATTAGCCATGTTCCTGAGGAAGTGTGTTCCTGCAGGAGTGAGCAGCTGGGACGGGGTGGGGGTGGGGCGGCGGGTAAAGCATCCAAGGTGACTAGGGCACAGCAAGTAAGTGATTCCTAGGAGCAAATGTAATGTGGAGAATGCTGGAGAGTGTGTATACTGCTTTGTGGACCCTGGTAAGGACATTGCAGGACCACTGTAGGGCCTTGACATAAGAAATCACTTTTTCTGGTTTATTCTGTTAGAGTATTGAGACTAGGCTTTCAGCAAGAATAGGGTGAGTGTACAAGAGCAAATGTGTGGAGTTTCATGGCTTGTAAAGTTGCTTCCTGACCCCTCTCATCCTGAGTTTCCGTTATGTCTTCTACTTGACAATCACCCTTATCAGTGTCCCATTGAATTGTGTTCCAATAATAGAACACAATATGCCAATGATGCGGCAGGAGATGCTCAGGAGACAATTCTTTCTCTTGATCTGAATGCCATTGTTCCAGTTCTGCTGGATTATTGTCAACATGGTTCCTAAATAATGTAAGTTGTCATTGGGGAAATAAACACACATCTATGTTTATCTTTCTAAATTTTATCCTGATTAATTTAGCTTAATATTTCATATTTCCTGACTTACTTAAAAATAAATGTAGCATGTAATAGCTCTATTCTTCCACCCACATTATCAATCTATTTCTTCATAAGGGAGGGAGAGGGGCAAAGGATTTTGAATTTCACTGCCCAGTATCAAAATTAAGCATGGAAGAAGAGAAGTAATGCTCTTTTACCAAGTTAATGTCGGATCATTGCCCAGTTCTCATTGAGTACAATTCAGTTGTAAAGCCACTCGTTTTATTTTTTTTTAACATGGTTCTAGAACACATGACCCAACAAATGAGTCTCACATTTGACCAACTGAACATATTAATCAACTGTAAAGAAAAATGAAATCATGAAATTTGCAGATAGAGAAACTGGAAAAAATATACTGAAGGAAGTCACCCAGGATCCCAAAGAAAAACACTGTGTTTTGTCTCTATATGTGGCTTCTACTTTCAAACGCTTTGTTCTATGTGTTAAGATGGAATGCATATGGATGGTAGGAAAATAGAAATGAGACATTATGGGGCATGGCAAGGAAGGGACCATGACAGAGTCTGGTTAAATGATGGTAGAGAAGTGGATTAATAGACTAGGGGAGGTTCAAGCAGGTAGTGGAGTGAACGGCGCAGGGAAACACGGGCCCAAGGGAAAGGTAATCAAAGTTAAGTCTGCATGAACATGCAAGTCAAGTAAAAAGTATAAGGGGATAATGTAACACATGTAATACATGATGTAAAAGAATGGGAAGAGAAATACTGGATGCTGAAGTTTTAAGTGGTAATTGTGGAAGAGATGAGGTTTCAAAGGAGAGGTAAGAACAGGCCAACCAAAACTGACACTGTATGAAGAATCCTTATAAGAACAGGCCAACCAAAATTGAAACTGTATGAAGAATCCTTATAAAAATCTACTCTTTTGTAAGCTAAACAAACAAACAAAATTTGAAGAGAGACAACCTTTATTTAAATCGCAGTACGATTGTAAAGTTTTCATACATGCCTTTTCTTATGCTCAGGACACTGTTTACATCTTTACACATTTAGTATCATCTGTCTCTAGTGAGTACTTGCAAGTAATTTGTAAGGAATTAGTATCCTTTGATACATGTGAAATCTGAGGCTCAGAAAAATTTAGAAACCTGCTTTGGATCACCCAGCTACAAAGGTCTGTTCTGTTTTTTGGCAAAACACCATCTTAAAACCACCAGACCTGAGAATGGCAAGCTATACATCAACAAAATATATATAGTTTTTAAATGAAGGACTTTGAACAGAAGAAGCTCCAACATGTGAACCATGTTACTGCCAAATGACATGGGCTACTAAATGAAAATCTCAGTCATGCAAGTTTGGTTAGGAAGACCACAGAGGCACTTCAAACAATACAGGCTATTGCCACTGCTGTTGGTTGCTTATCATGACCAGACAGCAAGACCCTATTACTCTAGACAGTAAACACATTGATTGCAGGACAAAGAGCAATTGATCTTGACTTGATTAGGAATCTCTCTCTCTCTCCCTCTTTCCCTCTCTCTCTCTCTGTCTTGTCTGTCTGTCTCCCCCTCTCCCTCTTTCTACAGTCTAGCTTTCAGAGTGCTGGAAGATGCTATGCAGTTTGCTAGAGGAGAGAAAACATCAATGGTCTAACCCAGTATTGGTCCTTGAAGGTTACAGTACCCACCCACCAGGCAACTTGTTCCCACTGGTGCAGTAGTGACAAGATTGACAGGGAGTAGCCACCACTGTTTGATTAGATGTGAGGCTTGCTCTACAGCGGGGAATTCATGCCTGATCCTGTAAACAAGAAAAACAAAAACAAAAACAAATAGTGGTTAAGGAGGTCACAGTCTCTAGGAGGGAATCTACTGTTGTTTTGCCAAATGGTTGTGTTCTCAGATTGCCTTCTGAATGTTTGTGTTTATATCCATAGATTTCTGTTGCTCCAGTCAAACCAGCAGAGAAGCTTCTTGTTCCAGTGGGTAGTGGATAGTGGAGTTAAGAATGTTCCAGTGATGACATTAAATAACTATTCCTGTTCAGCCATGGATGGGACATTTGTATCAGTCTGTTCTCCCCACACCCAACATCTCAGAAGTAGGAAGAGAGAGAATGTAAAGCTGGAGGCTGGGAGGAGTTCTGTGAAATTCTGCCTGCCAGACATGACATCATTGTTAGTACCTGTATTAGCAGCAGCAGCTGTGGTTACATGCACAAGGCCTGAATAAGATCAGGCTATCAAAATTCTAGCCTGGAGTAGGAAAGGGCTACTGAGGTCATACCATAGATGAGGTTGGTGGCTGCTAGTTGGGGGAGGGGCAACACTGATAGGTTGCTCGTGTACAGGGGATAATCCTATGCCTATGCCATATGGGAGAGCAATAAACACATTCAGTAGATAAAATACAACATCTATACATACACAAACAAATGATGCTGGGAAGAAAACATGCTGGAAAGATCCTGGGCAAAGATGGCGGGGAGTGCTAGGTGAAATGCATGAAGAAGATACATTATACACATGCATGGAGTTTTCAAATAATAGATTAAAATGTTATTTATAAAAGTAAAAAATAATTGTGAGAGAGTATCCTTATCTTTACCTGCTGGAATGGCTTTTTTAACTCAGTAACTTTCAACGAGCGACTAATTTACAGCAAGGCTAGCTTCTATCTATGATACTGAATGCACGTAAGACCAGATAGACTGGGCGAAAGTGCTCCATGGACTTCTCAAGAAACATGTCCCATTTTCACAAAGCTCAGACAACAAGAAAAAAATATACCATGTGACTATGAATGTGTGCAAGAGGAAGAGAGAGAAGGAAGGTAGGATGGGATAATGAAAAGATGAGAATAGTGTTATGGATAGATTCAGATTTATTCACCTTTCAGAAAGCCATTGCCATGTCTTTGTGGTGTTGCTGCATATGCGTTACTGCAGAAATAAAAATGTCACTAACTTTACTGTAAGTAAATCAAGACACACAAGGACTCTTCAAAACCTTGAAAACAACCTCTCTACACAACCCATTCCAACCTTCTCCACTGTGTACCTTCTCTTACTATTGCTCTTCGGCTGCTACCAAAAAGGATCGCTCAGGACTCGCATGCCAGGCAGGCTCCCTGTTGAGGATCCTCTGAGCCTGAAGAGGCTTCCCAAATACAGTTGTCACCTCTTGGAGAGGCTATCTCTTGCAGTCTTACATAATAAGTCACAAGGATTTGGACTTTCCTACCCCAGTGCCCACTTTATGTTTCTTTACTTGTAGGGGTGGTTATCTGTGCTTCACCCCTCGAGCACCGCCCCTAGTAGACAGCAGGTAACTGCTAGGTACCTGCCCCCGCCTGGGGTGTGGCTAAGACGGGACCCCTTAATATCTGAAATGCATATGTACTCGTTTTCTTGGCTACCTTGTGATCCTTGATGCTGATGCTGAACTGCAGAACAAGTCAGAGTTCTCCAGAGAACCGCTTTGGACCGCGCCTCATCTCTCCTGGATCCCATAACTGACTCCTTTGCTTACTGTAAGTCAATCCACAATAATCCTCTCTTGACTATCAAATAAACTATGTGGAATTGCCTCATTAATTGCCACTATATTCACTTAATTTACTTTTGAAACCGTGTTCTTATTTTATTTTCTGTCCCTCCCTAGACTGTATGATCCACTGAACAGATACTTTTGTTTATTTAGCTTATTTCAAGTACTGAGAACCGTGCTTTGTATATTCCAGGTTATCAGTATTTATAGAATTCATAAATTCTATTTTAAAGAAAATATTTTTAAAGGGACTGTTTAAAAAGAAAAAGAAAATATTTACTTTATTGGCTACTTGGGAAAATCCATGAAGGCACTGGAGAAGATCATTTCAAATGACATATTTCTTTTTATTTTTTTAATAAAAATCTATTGTGGATTAGTCCATTTGAAAATATTTAATTGTATACATTTTGGAGGCATCAATTAGTGTGATTCATGACTACAGCATAGAATGATTAAGTCAAGTTAGCTAACTTACTCATCACCACAAATACTTAACATTTTGTGTAAAATCCTTTGAAATTTACCACAGGAACTTTTGAGACAGATAATAATCCATTATTATGTTCATCATGCTATGAAATAGAAAAATATATATTTCTGTAAAAATAACATATTGCAACCTTTGATTATCGTCTCCCTACTTCACTTCACTCCGGCCTCTGTAGCCACCAATTTAGTGTCTAATTCCCTGACTTCGGTTGTTTTAGGTTCCATATATGAACGAGAACATGCAGCATTTAACTTTCCATGTTGGTATATTCTCCAGTGCCATCCATGTCACTGAAAATGACACCATTTCCTTTTGTCTTAAAGCTACATAGTGTTTGATTGTGTATATATTGATGCGTTCGTCAGTTGATGGACACTTAGGTTGGTCCACTTTCTTGGCCTTTGTGAATAATTGCTCCTGTGAACACACAAATGTAGACATCACTTTTAAGTACAAATTTCATTTCCTGTTGATCTACATTGATTAGTGGGATTTTTGAGATCACACGATAGCTTCACTTTTAATTTCTGAGGAGCATCCACTGTTTTTCATAAAATCTTTGGTAAATCAAAGGTCCACTAAGCATATCTGTGAGTTCTTTTTTCTCCACATCACCAACACTTGTCATCATTTTGTCT
>LZPO01046547.1:0-10558 GCA_001675575.1 Neotoma lepida
AAACAAAGGCCCAGGCCCAGGCATGAGTGTGTACACTGCTAGTGGGATGCTTTTATTTTATTGGACAGCAAGGAAAAGAGTGTATATATATATATTACACTCTGGTTATATATATATAACCAGTTCTTGGTGTAAGTGTGTGTTATCTAGTCATATTTTTAATTACACTATAAAAGAGTTCATATTGTATTTCCAACTCTAGTATATCACTGTAGTTAATCTTGTCTGTAACCTCCCACTCTGAAAGTGAGCATTCAAAGCTCCAAAGTTTTTCTTTTGCCTCTGTATATGGCTCTTCTCACAGAATTTGTCAAAAGGGATAGTCTTTCTTCCATTAAAGAAACTTAAATTCTTATTAATAATCACTTGTTCATATACCCAAGGGTTTATTTCTGGATTTTCCATTCAGTTCCATGAATTTATGTTTATTTTCATATAATACTATTTGATTATTATAGGTTTTACTAGGTTCCTAAAATAGGAAGTTTGAATTTTTCACCTTTGCTTTTTCTAGATTGTTTTAGATATTCCATGTCACTTGAAGATCCCTACAAAATAATCTGTTTTCAATTTTCACAACTCTTAATTTTCTTGGAAAATTCTTTTGAGAACTTTGTGTATGAGCACTGCAGCTCTCTCACTCCCATTACTCCATCTCCTCCCAGTGTACAGAGCACTCACTGCATCCACATCACTCCCAACCCTTCTCCAACTCCTCTCCTTGCACTACATCACACCCAATCCTCTCTAACTTCCTCTGCTCTGCATGAGCACTGCATCCACACTACTCCCACTCCTCCAGCTCCTGCCATGTCCGTCCTCCAAAATCCATGGTCTCATTTTTAATTATTATTCACACATGTATATACACATGCATATACACACACATATATGCACATATGCATGTATATAGCTTACTCAATCCATTTAGTGTTGCTCATATGTACATGTGTCTAGGGTTGACCAGTTGTAATTGGACATCCTGTGCAGGAGCTCGTCCATGGAGGGAAATAATTCTCCATCTCTTAGCTGCTATTATTCACTGTAGCTCTTCATCTAGAGGTGGGACCATGTGGCATTTTCACTGTTCACACTAACATAAAAACTGATGTCATTATTGTGGTCTTGTTCAGGCAACCATATTGTTGATGTTTCATGGGTACATTTTCCTTGTTATACTTAAGACATTATCTGGCAGCAGGTGTCCTGGGACTCTGGCTCTTATAATCTTTTTGTCTTTTCTTCAGTGATTTTCCCTGAGCCTTTCATGTAGCAACTGTGTTGCAGATACATCAGTTGGGATTGCACACCCTGAAATCCTTATTCTCTGCATTTCTATCAGTTGTGGATTGCTGTAATAGTCTCCATCTATTACAAAAATAAAATTTTGGGGGGAGGGGTGAGAGCTATTCACGCCTGTGGGTATAGAGATAAGTAATTAGAAAACGGTTAGAAACTGTATTGATTTAAGAAATTGGCGGTAGTAGGTTCTCCTCTCAAGTCTGTGATATCTCTAGCTATGGACAGTTGATGGGCTTACAGTACTAGGCAAAAATTCTCTCCTATTGATCAGGCCTTAAGCCCAATTAGACAGTTGTTGATTACCCATAAGACAAGACTGTCACTATTACCTCATTGGAAATTCTGAGATCAGTAGTTTTTGATAATATATAGTGTCACAGACTGGCTATTACAGTAATATATGGAGTAGTCTCACCATCCTACAAAGTCTATGTTTTACTTCTTCCTATGCTTTTTATTTTGAAGTTGTTGGAAACCAAGAGGTATTTACTGTGTCTATAGTCTTACCTTCTCAAGAGTGTCATGTAAAGAGAATCTTACATACTATTTATTTTTATTTACAATGTAAATTCAGGATTCATTCATGTCTTTAGACATACTGTCTTTGATAATTACCTTTTCAACTGAAGATGCAATGAAGGTTTTCATGTTGAATTTTGCAACACATATCTTCATACATATCCATTTGTTCTCCACCCCCCTCAAATCCTCTGTTCACACAGAGGACTTTCTAGTATGCCTATGTAACACTTGGTTGTCCTATTGTCATTAATCATTTGTTCTTTCCTCTAGCCTACATATACTGTTCAACAAATACCATAAGGTTTACTAACCGTGTGAGTCTCATCTTCAAAGCTGTTCAGACTTTACCTTCCAAACACTCCAGTTTCCTAACTTTTTCATTTCACCTTTCCTTATTCACTATTTTGAGGTGTGAACTGTGTATTAATCTGCAGCAATGTTATACCTGTCTCAGACTGGGTGTTTCATAAGTACTCATTGAATGGACAAGTAAATGATTTGCCATAGTAAATAGGCTAGATATCCAGAACGGCAACACTGCCTGAAATGCATGCTCTATCACATTCACATGAACATGTAGTCATTTCCTAGTGAAACTTTAAGAAAGTATTTGAAAGTCACTTGGAAAGAATGGACTGAAATCTGAAATACATTTATTTATGTATTTATTTTTGGTATCATCGAATTTCTTCTTTTATTTCATATAATATTTTGAGATAGGGCCTCATGTAACCCAGGTTTAGTATATAGCTGAGAATGCCTTTGAACTTCTGATCCTTCTGCCTTCACCTCATAAATCTGGGGACTAAAGGTATGTACCACCATGCCCTATTTAAACGTGAGGCTTCACACATGTGAGATAAGCACGCTTCAACTACATCCCCAGCCCCCATTTCTTCTTAATATTCCCAAACTCAGTGTGAACAATGAGTTCTAGCTTGTACTTGTCTATAAGACTTTGACTACAGGTTAAACAAGCACCCACAAGTATGCTGCATTATCCTTTTTCACTCAGGATGCCTTACAGTGAAAATGCTGCCTGGTGTGCCCACTTGCTATCCTCCTATTCAGTCTCTTTCTCTTCTCCTTGGCTGCCTCAGCTCCAGCTGTGTGTTAATGGGAAAATGAAATCAGAGCAAGGCCTGAGCAGTGTTGGCTAGGAGAGCTAGACGGGTTCAAGTTTAGGGTCTGCTTGAGAAGTGTAGACATGATGTGATTGCACTTGGAAACATCTTACTACTATAATGTTAATGATGATGGTGATGGTGGTGATGATGTCGCATAACTCTTTTAATACTTACATCTTAAGTCCCTAGAGTGTTTCAGAAACTGTCCTGAGTTCCAGGGACACAGCAGTAAGAAAAATGGGCAAAGTCTTCCTCTCGTGGACTCAGTAAGGATATGAATATCTGCTATGGCACACAAAAGTTGGCTGTCAGGGCCTGTAGTTTTATATATGATGGACAGGGTAGGGCTCAGAGATATTTTAACAGAAATATGTAAAAGAACATTCCAGAAGAATTAAGTATAAGCATACTCTGAAATACATTCAATTTATACAGAACACATGGCTTTTATACAGATATGATCAAGTAATACCATGCTAGTGAACTTTGATAATGCATGTCAGAGGTTTTAAGCATTAGCCTAGAATATTAGTATTGCTGTGAACAGCTGCAGTGTATTGCATGAAATTTATGCTCTCGTTAGATATTGCATGGCTTTTCGGGGGAGTTGATTAATCAGAATACAATCATCATCACCCATATTGGTAAAAGGAGCTTCAAAATCCTTAATACTGGGCCCTAAATGAGATATTCTCAAGAATCTCCACTCTGCATTTCCAAGTTTGAAGATGAACTTGGACTAGCCTGTGGGTTCCCTTTCCAGGATTTGCTACATTCAGGTTGTAGATATCAGTTTCTGTGGACCAGATCACCTCCCCATGAACGAACTGGTGCAGTTTGGATGATGGAACAGGGAGATCTTTAATGCTCTCCTCCCCCTGCTTCTCTCCTTTTCCATTCTCTCCTTCTCTTCCTCCCTTTCTCCTCCTCCTTTTCATATCTTCCATTGATCTGGGATATGAAGAATGCAGTGGAAAGTGTTCAGTATTCGAAAATCTGAATGAATCTTCAATTTATATCTTAAGTAAAAGTAAATAATATGAAGGATTCCCTTTACAGGACACTTGTGAGGAGGTAAGACTATAGATACAGTAAGCACACCTAGGTTTCCAACAACTTGAAAATAAAGGAAAGGAAAGGCAAAAGAAATACTGTTTCCAGCATGTCTGCAATCCCTGCCCAGTGGTCTGTGTCAGAAAGAGTTCTTGAGGAACCCGTTGGCCTTCCACTCAAGAACTCTCTGTTCCAAATGTTTGCCCCATGTTGGCAGGATGTTTTAAAGGCATAGATCTGTGGGTTTGCAGTGTATTACAATAGCTGAGGTTTTGGTGTTTTAAAAGAGCCTAGGCCCTTGTTTCTGATTACCGTGGCTTAGTAGAGTCCAGTGATTTTAGCATTTGAAGTGGTTGGGCTCTTTTGATATCCTGGAGTTGTCCTGAACCTTTCAGTTTGGAAGTGTAGATTGTGGAAATGACCAAGCTGTGAGGAAGTTCATGGTTTAGGCAGTTATGGTTAGTGGCCACTTCAGATTTCTCAGGCATGACAAGTCATCAACCCATCTGAAGAGACATTGTAGTTTAGAAAATAAAACAAAAGCAGAAGTTTAAATGGTGATGGTCCCTGCAAAGCTTTCTAAGAGTTTGCTCCTCAAAACAATGTTTAGTTCCTAGTCATACGATAGGACCTTCCCAAACTTCCACACATGCATAACATTTTATTTATGTGAATAGCTTCCAGAGTTTTAAAGATGTGAACTACATGTATGGCTCATATAGATAAAACGAAGATTCAATGCTGGTGTCCTTTGTAGTTTAATAATATGCCAATTTCATCATGACCTAAAAGAGTTAATATCATCAATGGGAGTTCATGATCTCACTTGTAGAGAGATACTTGGAAATTCTTGGTTCAGTGTTTTTCTAGACTGTGTTTTCAAAATGAAATCAACAGACCATTGCAAGACAGGCTACAAAGATCACTGAGTTCCTTTGGTACCCGTAAGCTTTGTTGCAGTGGATTTTTCAGCAGAGTCTTGTTTCTACTTTGGGAACTAACACAAGGCACCTGAAACAGAGCGTATTACAGAAGCCACAGCCTTCTCTTCCTGTGTTGGCAGTGAGAGTTTGTCTGAGTTTTGTAATAATGCCCCTCATTCTTCTCTTATCACATGGTGAATGAACAGTGGCTGCTAAGCTGCAACAATTCAAATACAACCCTTTCTGCTCACATTCTTTCAAGGTTTCCAGAGTTGAAAAACATGATGTGCCCATGTCTGTATTTTCAAAACTGATAGCTACTTCTCCATACAGAGCGGATATGCGAAGTACCCTGTGACATCTTTCTGTGTCACCCATCCTGCATGATTCACAGGCTTGAAAGAATTTTTGCATGTTTTTTCCCATGCACCTTACCACAGCCCTATAGGATGAACAGGGCACATTTCACTCCAATAATTTATGGGTGATGATTCAGTTCAAAGGATTGCAGCAGGTTTTCTACAGCCACATATCTAGGATGTGGGAGAAAACAGGATCATAAAGCTAATGTTCCAAATTCCGCCCAGGAAACTCCACTTAATACGAGAGCATTATTGCTGGCAGCCAAACATGCATTGCGATGCTATCACAATGTAGATGTCACGCATTTTGTAATTCATGTTCTGGTGGTAGCAGATAACATTCTGAACTTTGAAGTCTCACTGTTAACCTCTTGACTGCAGGAAATTTCTCTGCTATTCTTCCCTCTGGTTTCTTCTTAATCTCATTTTCCAACAGGAATTTGAAGACTTGACCTAGATACTATTATTAAAACATTACCTGTTTCTCTTTTCTGGAAGGGATACTCACAAGCATAATTTAGTGTTACTTTCAAACTAATAAATATTACTTTTTATTGATCCTGTGACTGAGTTTACATGGTCAAAGATCTTCTTAAGGTCCACTTGCTATTTCCTCTAGCAAAAGATATGATCTTAGAAATTGCAAGAGTGTACTTTTGCCTTATGAACTTATTTTGAAATGGAGGATGATGCTGACATTCATAAGAAAGTGTTTAAAGAAATTGTTTTTATGGTGATTTCTATAAAGTCCTGCTTCTTATCACACATCCCCATTCCCCATCTCAATCTGTGTTCTTCATCTCTGTCTGTATTCCCCAACTCTATCTGCATCCCTTTCTCCATCTGTATCCCTGTCTCTGTCTGTGAATACAGACATCTGTATACACCACCATCTGTGGTGGTGTGAATGTAATTGGCTCCCATATGCTCATAGAGAGTGGCACTATTAGGAGGTGTAGCTTTCTTGGAGTAGGTATGGCCTTGTTGGATGAAGTATGTCACTGCGGGGATGGGCTTTGAAGTCTTGTCTGTGTTCAAACCATCCTCAGTGTCTCAGACCACTTCCTGTTGCCTGTCAATCAAGATATAGGTCTCTCAGCTTCAGCACCTTGTCTGTCTGCATGTTACCATGTCTTACCATGAAGATAATGGACTAAACCTCTGAAACTGTAAGTCACCCCATTAAATGTTTTCCTCTGTAAGAGCTGCCATGATCTTGGTTTGTCTTCACAGAAATACAAACCCTTTCTCAGACACTGTCTCTACCTGTAGTTCCACCTCTGTATCATCTGTGTCTATCTGTATCCCCACCTGCAGATACCTGCTGCCTTCTTAGTAAACACCAGCCTTTTAGAATGGTTGCCAGGGTATCTTGTCAGGCTTTGCTCTCACTTTTCAGAAGCTCAGGTAAAAAGTCCTTTCTCAGTGCTTCTGAAGTTATACATTTATTGGGTATCAAGTAGTGAATCATAATTCTTTTTGATATTTTAAATATTATACATTAATGCAAATGTGATGTTTTTTTTCTTCCACAGAGATCCACATGTTGATTCTAATATATCTTTCCCTTCACCTTTTAACGAAACCATTTCCTAATTTTGCAGCGCAGTTAAACAACAGAATGTTTTATTGCATTCTTTCAGTGTTGAGGACTCCAGTAAGAATTAACACAGAAACCTGGTCAACACTGATGACTGGATTCCCAGCAGCACAATAAGGAAAAGAAAAAGAATGGTCAACATTCAGAAAGAAAACTATGGGGTTAATTTTAATAAAACCATACATACTGTACTTAGTAAAAGTCAGGACATTTCACAACCTTGTAATACTCTCAAAAACACACAAATACTGAATATATTGAAGTAAAGAAACCCATTATCCAGTTCACTGTGCATCTATAAAACAAAAATGTGTCTGACATTTGCGTCTTTAGGAGCCTTGAGGATGACACCTGAATGTGATGCCCAACTCTCCTCTGTCCTTTTAGATGGTTATGTTTGTACTGCAGCTGGGCAGTGCCACGTTCCTAGTTACAGAGCCTGTGATCAGCGCGATGACCACGGGGGCCGCCACCCATGTTGTGACTTCACAAGTCAAGTATCTCTTGGGAATAAAAATGCCATATATATCTGGACCACTGGGATTCTTTTATGTAAGTTTTCCAAATGTCTCTGTTTGTATAATTTGTGTGCATATTTCACAAAGTTGAATATAGCTTACTGAAGTACTGAGTTTTTTTTCTGTGCCACAGAAACTCGAGTTTAAATTAAAAAAAAAGGATGTTTTAAATCCTATTAATTAGTGTATAAAACTAGTTTAATGAGTACAATCTACTGATTTTGGAAATCACTCCTTATAGTGAATAACTGAGTTGGGTGACTGATGAGAAAAAGTGGCTGTGTGTTTTTGTGAGTCAGATCTACTGCCAAGTTCTAATGAAATCCATCTACCAGGCTTTTGATCCACTAACAACAGCACACTCTACCACATTCTTTCAGAATTGTGAACTCCAGTAGGGATCAAAACAGAGGTGTGGTTGGTATTGGTGGTTGGAGCCCAGTAGCAGACAATCAGCTATTAAAGGCCGTCTGAACTTGAGGGAAGAATGACTGACCAGTTTCAACATTTTTCCATAATAGCATTCCATTGCTCCTGCTCTCTTTGGGGACTTGACTTAAAACCATGACTGCCTAGGACTGTGCAGTGTGTGAACTTTATAACAACAACAACAACAAAATATTCAAGTAATGAACTTCATAAAAAACCTTGCTTAATTTTATGCATTGCTGTATGCTAAGTCATATTAATGTTCTATAGCAAGAGTGTGCCACCCTTAATCTTGAAGTGAATTGTCTAAATAGCAACAGGTATGTGGAGCTACAATAACTTACTGGTCTCATTTCTGTTTTGGAGATTATTACTGGTGCACCCCAATTTTCCATTCTGCAGCAGAGATTCATTTCATTTTCATATCATTGTCTGCATTGCATTATTGACTTTTTCCTTCCTTTTTCTCATGTGTATGTGTGTTCTCACATGTGTGGACACACATGTGTGGGGACACGTATGTGAATGTTGAGGCTGACTTAGGTAGTTTTGCTCACTTTCTCTCTACCTTATTCATTTGGACAGGGCATTTCACTGGACCCAGTGTTCACGAACATGGCTAATTTAGCTATCCAGTTTGCTCTGGAAATCCCTTCTCTGGCTTCTAAACATGGGAATTACAAGCAGGCCCCTTGTCTACCTGGCAGTTGCATTGTTTGGGGGTCTGGATATCAGTCTTCATGCTTGCATGACAAACACTTGAACTGCTGAGCCATCTCCTAAGCTCTAGTGATTGGTTATTTAAAACAGATGTCAAGTTTTCGAACTACTTTATCAAAATGGTATAATATTTTTAGCAAATTTCTCTCTGGAAATTCAACATATTGATATTTTACTAGGACTTTATCATTGCCAAGCCTGGTTATTACTGTTTTAAAAAAGTACCAAATATCTGTGAAGTAGGCTGCCAAGTCTTTTGGGCATATGTCAAGAAGTGGGATAGCTGGGCCATAGGTAGATAGAAAAAGGAGAAATGTAGTAATTACAGAATAATCTTAAAAATAAAAGAAAAAAAGGTTTTGAGTACAATAAATGCATATATGGAATACTCAAAGAGTTAATAAAAGCACTATTTTTTAAAGTGTGAGAATAAGAGACATATGCAGAAATTCCCCTTAATGGCATTATATACATGTCATGTTTGGGACATGTGCCCAGCACTAAAGAGAAAAGGGTCTGAATCCTTGCCATCCTGAAGCTCTACTTTTAGTATGTCAAACAGAAATGACCAAATACACACAAATAAACACAAATTGGAATAAATGTTATGAAATTTAAAAATTACCAGATTGGTATTTGGGTAAAAAGTATCAGTTGTATTAATGTCCCTTTATCTGCTTCAGTGATAAAATAGTAATAATGACACAGTATTGGTGGTATAGTGCTGCAAGTTGGTTCTGAAGTTTTGTTGCTTAGGTAATATCTGGCTCAGTGATTCATTCATTGCAAGAAAGCTTAAAATCAAAACAAAAAAACTGGAACGTCGCCTGGAAGCAACATAATTCCATGCTTCAACTCAAACAAAAATAGACCAAAGTAGCTGTAAGCTATCAGATGACTGGCTAAGAGTTAAGACCTTTGGTGATGCCCAGTCTACAAGACAGAACAAAATTGGAGAAGATTCTGCTTTGACCTGTCTGGGAATGGTGTGTTAATCTGCACATGTGTAGAGTAGAAAACACACAGGGGTTAGAACTCGGCCCTGTTTGGTTATAACCATGTATGTAGATGATCCTCTTTGTTTGAGGAGAGTGTTTTAAAAAAAAAAGGCCACACTGACTTGGGAATGACATTCTCTTCATCCCCATTGCTTACTGTGTGGACATGCTCCCTGAAATATTATGTATGTGATTCCCCTCTCTCATTTTTTTTTTCTTTTAAGGTTACTTTACGTTTTCTAGATCAAACACTGTGAGGCCTTTGAAGATCTTTTGTAAGCTCTCACACGGAAACTGAATCAGATTTAGATGCGTGCTTAGATTGCAGATTTTAAAAGCGTTATTCAGCTACTGGAGGATGTAATGCTTTGTTCTGATGGAAAATTTTTAAAAATTGTTACTCTTGCTGCTCTAAGTCAGAGGACCCTGTGCTCTTAGGTTCATTGGAAGTGATGATTCATTATTCTTGGTCAGTGTGCTAATGCTTCTGTGTCAAAAATCGTAGTGATTCAAGACAGGAATGACACAAACTAATGCAGCACTTGAGAGGCTAAGGAAGGAAAAAACGTGAGTCTGAGGCCAGCCTGGAATGCATAGTGAGTTACTGGCTAGCTTGAGCTATGTAGTGAATTACCAGCCAACCCATAGCGCATAGTGTGGGGTGTTCTAAAAAAAGAAAATGTAGTAAGTTGAGTATAAATTGAAAATTAAGCCATTCACAATGGATAATTTTATTGGGATAGTTGAAAATGAGTTTTAGCATAGTTCAGTTGAGAGAATCTGATGATCAGAATGAAAATTTGAACTTGCTCCTGATTATTTAAGTTGTATCTGAAAGAAGAGGTCCGAACTCAGTGTCACAGCACAGAGGAGATGAAATCATTCAAGGCCTTGTCCATCTGCTCAGAGCACTCGGAGGAAAGTCAATGAACATAACTAAGAAGAGGTCCGAACTCAGTGTTACAGCACAGAGGAGATGAAATCATTCAAGGCCTTGTCCATCT
>LZPO01046549.1:0-10538 GCA_001675575.1 Neotoma lepida
AAGTAGGCCAGAGAAGGAGAGAGAAAGAGAAGATGAAGATGGAGAGAGGGAGGGATAATGGGTGGGGAGGAAGGAAGTATGGCAGACAGGAAAAGCCCATTGAAAATGAACCCTACTTCAAGCTTCAAGGAAAGCACTGGCTTAAGATGGGACAGATAAACCAACAGCAGCAGTTCCATCTTCATCTGCCTCCTGTTGAAATGTTAATAAAACACCAAACAAATTGAAAATTTAACAAATACTTTGAAATTTAGAAACAAAGTGTCACAGAGCCAAATGCTGAAAAATCTTTGCATCAATACAATCATGGAAGGTGGAAAAGCAGCTAGGTTAGACAGAAGGACACCTTCTTTCCAGGAAGCACCACATCCCTGTTGTCAGTTTTGGTAAGAAGAACAGCCTTCCTTAGGCAGTCTGGCTTATTTCATGATTCAGATCCCTCTATCCCTATTGATGCTAGTCTTTTCCCATTGGTTATCACAGCTGTCGTCACAGCCAGGTAGAGGGGCAGACCAAAGCTCACTATGTCTGGGTACATAATAGAGACAACAGAAACAGGCAAAAGGAGGCACAGCCACCCTAATAGTGTCCCATGGAGAAAAAGTTTTCATGCTGCATTTATGCTACAGAAATAAAGTAGATGTTTCTACATACTGTGATGGACAAATACATACACATACACACATACACAACAACAACAACAACAACAACAACAACAACAAAAAACCTCTTTATCTAGATATCCAGCAAGTCTGTGCTCTGCTCAGGCTTTCTATTACACTGCTCTTTCTGTCTGGCTATAGTATAATTAAGAAATGTCTCCCTCCCTGGGCTGTGATGCTCTAAGCATGGGGACAGCCTCTCATTCAAGTTTTGTAAGCCAGCACTTCATAGCACCTGGTACATGAAATCTACTCAAGAGATGATGTCAGGTTTATCTGAGCCTTCAACAAAAAGACATGCAGCATTTAGAAACAGACATACTCGTATTTCAGATTTACATTTTGATCCTCAGTTTGATGACAGGAGTTCAATACTCAAGAGGCTTGAAAGCACCACTCTTTAGAGAGTGGAACAGAAAATGACGAGCAGGATATATCTTACCCTGAGATTAGCACAATTTATTTTCAATGACAGGCAATGTGTAGCCATGAATAGAGTGTGGTGTGGCTCAGATGACAGCATCATCTTCTGCCATTCCTACACATTCTTGAGCATGTTTGGGTCACTCAGACTCTCTATGTCAATGTCTCTTCCATATTCTATAGAAAATAAGCTTGTCAGCATATACTCTGCAAGCTGTCTTCCATACTCATCAGAAAGTACATCTAAAAGATACAAATGAGAGATTCACCAAGAGCCAGTCATTTGGTATCACACATAGCTAATGTCTTTAGGGAAGACATTTTTGTAATTGTAACTTGTTATCTGGCCTTCTAGTGGACAACATTTATGGCACCAAGTAGAAGATGCTGCTGGACCCAAGAGACACACAAACATCGCATGGAATAGTGAGGGCCAGGACGAGGGGAACGAAAGTGTCTCAGCCATGTGGGAAGTTCATGAAGCATGCCAACACTCATCCTGACAAATTATAAATGGCTAAAGCTAAGACCTCAGCAGACAAGAGGACAAAATGGGGACTGATACCATATGAATGGTATACACATATAGACTACTTGGTAGGTAGCAGCCGGGGCAGTAAGGATGTAGGAACATTTTTATTTAAGACTCAAGGGTAGCTCTTTAATCTGATAAACCTTATTTAAGGATACAAAGTCAAAGACTAGACACAGGGGTCAAAAGTGGAGATGAAACCAAAGAAAGACTTGAGAAGAAATTCTAAGTTAATGTCATTGTGGAGCGCTTTTAGACCAGTACATGTAGTCTAGGCCAAAGAAAAGGGGCAGAGAGGATTTTATAAACTTTATGATATGAAAGTACCTTCTACTACAAGTACACACCTCCATAAATCCTGGAAACACAAACTACATACAAGCAAAGATGCAGACATACATGTGGATTCATAAGCAGCACCTAAGCCAAGAGCAAAGAGCTAAGCCATTCATAGTGGCCTTGTCAATAGTTAGAGCAAGTTTTAATTCAGTTATCTTCTCAAGAGTTAACTATGGAAACCCAGAAGGGACCTAAGACAATCGAAGTCAGAAAGAATCATTAACAAGTTAATGGCAATGATATATAAGAAAAATTGAAACCAGAAGAGTATATTTATCTGGATCTTGACATTCAACAGCATCTAGTTGAATAATAAAAACCAAGCGACACAAATAAATGAGCATGCAACACAGAAAGTCTAAAAGAGAACTAGACCTAAATACATTAAACACTGGATGGCACTGCAACATGAGAAAACCAACTGTAAATACCTGTTGCGACATCTGATAACCTTCTGGAGATAGAATCAAGTTCAGACTTTGCACAGAATGAGTCTAAGTACATTAAAGATTTAAATATTAAAAAGTTATAAAATAAAATGCTTTTCTTTATAATCACAAAATAAAGTTTCTAAATATAATACAAAATTTAGTGATGATACAAAGTTTTAGTAAATCTATTAAAACTACCTCTGGGATGGGGCTGCAGAGATGTCTCAGGTGTGACGAGAACTGGCTGCTCTTCCAGAGGAACTCAGTTCCATTACTAGCACACACATGACAGCTCACAACCCTCTATAACTTCAGTCCCAGGGGATCCAGGGTCCTCTTCTGGCCTCCACAGGCACTGCGTGCATATAATACACAGACATGCAACATGCACATAAAATATAAAAAAAGGGGGGGGGGATAAAAATTCAATACAAAACAAGAATGCTGGCCTGGAGGGGTAGCTCAGTAGTACAGTGCTTTCTTACAACCTCTATGAACCACCCTCCAGGGAAACAAAGAGCAAGTGTCACAGGAACTATAAACTGAAACTTGGCTAGCAGAATTCCCCTAGGAGAGACTGATCAATCAGAACCTTGAGGTACTGAACAAGGTGGAAACCTGATTGGAGCCAGGGTTTTCAAGGAAACATCCTGAAGGAACGTGCTGGGGTAGGGCCAACCTTCATAATGCAGCACATTAAGGTGAGACAACACACTGCTGAAGGATGGATGGGTCACTTGGAATCAAGTGAAAATGAAAAGACAGCATACCAAAACATAGCTAATATAAAGAAAGCAGTCCTAAGAGGGACATTTATAACCACAAGTGACTACACTAAAAGTAGGGATATCACAAATAAATAACAATGTACCTAGGGCCTTATAAAAACAACAGCAAACCAAACCCAGAGCCAATACATGAACTAATTAATATCTGGGCAGAATTGATGAAATGGGAAAGAAAGAAACACTACAAAAAAAATCAATAATGAGTTGATTTTTGTGGAATATTCCCTTACACTGTGTGAAGATGTGCCACTGTGGCTGGTTTCATAAAGGGCTGAATGGCCATTAGCTAGGCAGAAAGAGGTTAGGCAGGACTTGTAGTGACAGAGAGCTCTGGGAAGAAGGAATTTGGAGTCACCAGGCANACATGGAGGAAGCAGGATGGGCAGCATGGAGATGAGGTACTGAACACGTGGAAGAATGTAGATTAAAATATATGGGTTGATTTAAGTTATAAGAGCTAGTTAGAAACAAGCCTAAGCTAAGGCCGAGCTTTCATAATTAATAGTAAGTCTCTGTCATTTTCTGTGAGTGGGCAGTCCAGAGAAAAATCCATCTACAGTTGATTCTTTGAAAAAAATAAACAATACTGACAAACCCTTAGCCAAACTATTGAGAGAAGGAAAAGAGAAACAAGTTTAAAAAACTAGAGTTGAAAAGGGAGAGTTTAAGACAGACAACAATGAAGTTGGCATGAGGAACTGCTATTGGGTTAGGAAACACATTAAAAATTTATGCTCCACTGCATTGGACAAACTAAGAAAAATGGATGCTTATGGCTTAACAAAAGTAAACCAAGATGAGATGCACAACTTTAAGGGATCTATAAAACAAGCAATGAGATTGAAGCAATAACAACAACAAAAATCTCCCAACTAAAAATTTCTAGGCCCAGATTCAGTGCTGAATTCCATCAGATCTTTAAAGAAATACTTCCTAAACTATTCCATTATACAGAAAAGGAAAGAATGCTATCAAATTATTTTTATAAAGCCAGCATTACCCTATGCCAAAACACATCAACAACAAAAGAAAATTACAAATGAATCTCCTCATGAGCACTGATGTAAAAGTTTTCAATAAAGAATTTGTCATCCAAATTCAAGAAGACATCAAAATCATTTTCCATGCTCAAGTTGCTTTCATTTCATATATGCAGTTCCAACATATACAAATAAACAAATGTAATATATCACATAAATTAACTCAAGAGCAGTGTCTTAGTCACTGTTCCATTGCTGTGAAGAGATCCCATAACCAAGGCAATTCTTGTAAAAGAAAGCATTTATGGGGCCTACTTATACATTTCAGAGGTTTAGTCCATTATCATCATGGTAGGAGCTTAGCAGCATNAATGATGCTAGAGCAGTAGCCCAAAGCTACATCATGATGCTCAGGCAGAGAAAGAGAAAGAAAAAGGGGAGACTGGGACTAAGGACTTGCCCGGGCTTTTGAAATCTCAAAGCCCACCCCAAGTGACACATTTCCTTCAACAAGGCCACACCTCTTAATCCTTCTAATCCTTCTCAAATAGTGCCTGATAACTAAGCATTCAGATATATGAGCCTATGGAAGGTATTATACAAGCTGCCACAATTAGAAATGACATGATCATCTCTANAGTTGCATTTGACAAAATACAAAATCCCTGAAGGGACTGGAAACAGAAGGAGCACGTTTTTGATATAATAAAGGCTATACATGACTAACATTTATCCAACAACTTACTAAGTGAGGGGAAACTCAAAATATTCCTGTTAAAATTAGGAATAAGAAAAGCTGCTCACTTTCTTCATTCATATTCAATAGAACAGTAACTAAAGTTTTAGCTAGAGCAATAAGAGAAAGAAATAAAAAGGATACAGTTAGAAAAAGAAGCAAAAAATGTCCTTATTTGTAAAGAATATCACTCTCTATATTAAAGACCTCAAATACTCTACCAGAAAACTCTTAGATCTGATAAGTACTTTCAGCAGGAAATAAAATTAACAGCCAAAAGGTTAGATATCTTCCTATGTATCAATAACAAACATACTGAGAAGGAAATCAGGGAAACAATCCCATTCACAGTTCTTCAGGGGTGGGGAAATTTGGAAGTAATCTAAGAGAGGAAGGACCTCCATAAGAAAGCTTTAAAACACTGAAGACATGCAACAATAAAAATGCCCATGCTGATAGAATGAAAGAATATGCAAAAATGGCTATCTTACAAAAATCAACCTACACATCCAACTCAATTTCATTAAAATTCTTCTGACATTCTTCACAAAGATAGTAAAAAGTACATATAAGCATAAAAGGCCCTGTATAGCCAAAGCAATCCTAAGCAAAAATAAATAAATAAATGAATGAATGAATGAATAAACAAATAAATAAATAAATTGAGCTGGAAGTATCAACATGTCCACTCAAATTATACTATAATGTCACAATCATAAAAATAGCATGATAAAGGCACAAAAACAGACATGTAAGTAAGTTAAATACAAAGTCCAAATATAAATATATGAAGATATAGCCACCTGGATTTTTGAATAATATTCTTTGAAAGTTTCATACATTTATAACATATGTAATCATATACACCCATCACTGCCTTCTTCCAGCTTTCCTTAGATTCTCCTATCATTTCCCTCCCAAATCCAAGTCCTCTTTTTTATTCTTATTAACAATCTTCTCAGTTCAGGCAGTGCTGCTCATAAGCACATGACTATGAACCATCTGATTTTTTTTATAAAGATGTCAAAAATACACAACAGAGAGAAGACAACCTTTTCAACAAACGGCCTGGGACAAAAGGATATCCATGTGTAGGAGAACGAGACTGGAGTCTCCTAATTCACTCTGCACTAACACAAACTCTTAAGTGTTATAAGTCCACGTAAGACCTCAAACTCTAAAACTGTTAGAGAAAAAACAGGGAAAAGATTTAAAAGTATAGGCATAGACAAAGCAAGACAAGGCAAGGACTTTCTAATCAGAACTCCAANTACACAGGAAATACAGTAAACAATAAATAAATGGAGCCCTGTGACATAAAAAGAATTGTTCACCAAAGGAAAGCTGTTAAACAAGTGGAGAGAGAGAGCTTACAAAATGGTGAAAATCTTTGTCAGTTACATGTCCAACACAGGACTGATAACTAGACCATACAAAAAAATTAAAAAATCTAAATAAGAAATCAGATAATGAAGAGCTAATAAAATTAACAAACAGGTCTCAAAACAATACAAAAAGCCAACAATTATATGAAAAAAATGTTCAACCTCACTAGCCAGAAGAGAAATGAAAATCAAAACTACACCAAGATTTCATTTTGTGCCAGTCAGGATGGCATTCAAGAAAACAAGGAAGAACAAGTGCTGATGAGGATATAGTTCGTGGGGGATGCACACCAGTCCAACCACTCNAGAAGTCAGTATGGAGGGTTCTCTAACATAGGACTCTGCTATCATATTCCTGAGTATTTACTCAAGAGATTACAAATCAACATATCACTGAGATACTTGCATATATTTTTTATGCANAACTTTTGACAATAGATGAGCTACAAAATCAACCTACATGTCCACCAACCAAGAGGTGGATAAGAAAAATGTGGTATATAAACAAAATGAANTTTTTTGCAGCTAGAAACAGTGAATTTATGTTTTTTGTAGGTAAAGAGATACAACTGGGGATAATCATATTAAATTATACTCAGAAAGATAAATATTATATATTTTCCTCTTATTTATGACTCCTAGATTTTATATAGATAAATATCATGTATGTGTATGTGTATTTGACATCAAAGTATAAGTTAAACTATCCCGGGAAACAAAGGGAGTAACTAGACTAGGTTGAGCTAGCAAAGGGAGAGGTGAGATGGGAGGAAAGTGCTTAATATATAATATACACTTGTATGAGAGTTAAAAACACAATGTATCTTTTAATTTTTAAAGAAATTGTATTCTAAGAAAGGAGAATGACCAAAATTGAAATGGAAAAATAAGAAATGTATAGAAACAGGTAGGCCATTTATAAAGGAAACATAATTAATAACTCCATAAATAAGAGCTTCTCTTAATTTCATTTGAATACAAATCCGTTTCTAACTTACTACTGCAGCCAAATTTTATACTTTGACAACACTGCTGAGAGGCTGTACAAAAAAAAATATTAAAAAGGAACATGCTGATATTGTTCTTAAATTAAATGAATGTATCATTGACTCAGCAACTTCATTTCTAGAATTCACTGTTAATTTTCAGGAGGAAATCTGGAAGGACTTTCAAGTTATTCAGTTACGCCTTACAAAATTGGTATTATTCCAACAATTAAGAAAGTCTGATGGAGATGCCTTTCTGTATATTGTGAATGTATGTTGCTCTGATTGGTTGATAAATAAAGCTGTTGGCCAATGGTGAGGCAGAATAAGGTTAGGCGGGACATTCTAACTAGAGAGAGAGGAAGTAGAAAGCAGAGCTGAGCAGACGCTGCTAGCCACTGCCAGGAGAANAAGATGTAAAGNTACCGGTAAGCCACGAGCCGCATGGCAAAGTACAGATTTATAGAAATGGGTTAATTTAAGATGTAAGAACTAGCTAATGAGAAGCCTGAGCTATTAGGCCATAAGTTTGTAAATGATATAAGCCTCTGTGTGTTTACTTGGGTCTGAGTGGCCGCGGGAGCCCAGGCAGGACACAGAAAAGCTTTTTCTTACAAAAGTCCACCAGGAGTGATGGTGCTTACTTGTAATCTCAGAACTTGGGTGGCAGAGGTAAGCGATCTCTGTGAATCTGAGGCCAGCCTAGTCTTTATAGTGAGTTCCACCCCAGTCAGGACTATAAATTGAGGCCCTGAACTTGACTATAAGAATCTACTGCTGAAAACATCACATACTTAGATCACAGAACATGGAGGAGTCTAGCTGGTACTCAACTGGAAGCTTCATCTCTACATATTGGTATTCATAATAGTGGAAGGTGCTACACACACTATCAGAGAAGAAAAGTAATCATCAATCTCACCCAGCTATGAACACTATGAGCTAGAGTAACAACCTGCCTATTGGTACAATGGTGGTACAAATGTTATGGGAGTAACCAACCACTTTTTAAATGGAACTAAGGCCTTCACCACAACATACTTGACATTGTCAATAAACCTGTGGCTAGATGAGCCCTAGGAGAAAACCAACTACTAATGTTTTAATAAATGCNTATAACAATAAAACAACTCATAATGGTTTATTTCTATGTCCATAGAGCTTTGCATCACTCAACCCTCATCATAGAAGTTTCTTCTTCAATAGATGGAAATTAACATAGAAGACCACAAGTAGTCAACATGAAGAGAATGAGAGACTTTGAAGAATCCAGCCTTAAATGGAATGTCTATACTATATCTCTCCCCTCAGAACTCAGAGGTTATGTGGAAAGGGAGACAAAAAGACTGTAAGAGCTAGAAGTGGTGGATGACTTCAAGGAAACAGTGTTTTCTAGACAATACAGGGCAGACACACATATGAACTCATGGAGACTGTGGCAGCATGTATAANACTTGTGCAAGTTCAATCCTGACAAAACACCAGCATGGAGAAGAGGTGAGGAACATGAAGCTTCACCTCAGCCAAGTAGCTTTTAGCAATTCATTGCTGGGTGAAGGAAAGTCAGTTTTCTTCAATAGAATTGGTATATCAACCACACTTCAGGACAGGTCCCAAGTCCAGGAATTAGTTGGCCTACACAAACTGGACTCCATGCTTTTATCACAGGGAGAGGTAGAGAGAGAGGAAGGGGGAGGAACAGAGAGGGAGGGAAAAGGGGGGAAAGGGAAGGAGGCAGGTAGGAAGGAAGAGAGGGAGGGAGGGAGGGAGACAATGCAAATGAACATGAGTTACGTGGGTAGGGAGATGGGTGAGGATCTTGGAAAAACAGGAGGAGGTGAATGAATATGATCAAAATATCTATGACAGTCTTAAAAAAAACATTATTTAAAAAAATCTTTGGGTAATCTATCTATTCACACATCTACCTAATGATACACTGTGCAAAATGTTAATGAAGAAAAACGAAATCTCTAAGGAGAACTGAAATTCTACTTCTATGAGAATAATAGTGTGTAGAACAGACATAGTGAGTGCAGGACAAAAATACACATTCATTTGCTTTATAAATGCAAGTTTATATTCTTGTTTTTCAAAAGAAAACCAAGAAATATAATTAAGTGATAACAAAAAATATCTACTCACATAGTACATTACAGTGTTCAATTTTAGAATTTAAATTATATAATATACATATAATATACAAAACTATATACAGACTAAATTTGATATATAAACTAAGAGGCATGTGTATATAATGGTTTGAATATAAAGTTTCTCCCACAGGCTCATAGGTTGGAGGCTTACTGAATTATCTTGGGAGGTGCTAGAAACTTTAGGAGACAAAGCCAGGAACTAGCAGTATGCTCTTAGGGGTACATTTTGCCCTGACCCCTTCCTCTCTTTATTNGATTCTTGATGGCCATGAGGTTGAGCAGACTTCTCTGCCACCTACTTTCACTACTGTGATAGTCTGATTTCAAGTCCAAAGTAAAGGCCAGGTAAGACAGTAAAACAAAACAAACTATTATGAATTTTTGTACTTTAAAACTATTTCTCTCATGTATATGTCAATGAAATGAAGTCTGACTAACACAGCGTGTGTGTGTGTGTGTGTGTGTGTGTGTGTGTCTGTGTGTGTCTGTGTGTCTGTGTGTCTGTAATGTGTGTAGTGTATACCTACACATAATTATACAGTCTAAGTCAAGAGGAAAGTTACACAGATGAATCTGACTCTTCACTATTCCATTGCCTATCTGATGCTGTTTGAAAGCAGCATCACCAGCACTAATGATAAAGCTACTGAATGAGAGTTAGAAATCTTTGTAGATTTTCTATCCTTAGATTGCTTATCTTCAGAAGACTTGTAGCCAAATAAAGACATAAATAGAATAAATCAAACTATTTATCAACGGCATTAGGAATTAAGATGCTCTGAGTCAAGGGAAAGATTATAACTATGAAGTCAAATTAAACACAAACACTGAATTTACTGGCTCAGAAGCAATAACATCCAAGAAGCATGAGACCCTGGTATGCAGAGCCTGGCTTTTACTGCCATTCCTCACTGCAGGACCCAGAACTAGCTGAGGACATGGCTGATTCCAATATGTGCTGGAGATGCCTGTTCTGACAGCGGATTAAAAGCTTATAAAGATTTATAAGGGTGTGCAGAGGCATAGGTTGATAAGGGCATGCAAAGATATAAGTTGAAAAACAGCCACTGAATGGTCATTAGAATCTGTACATCAAAAAGGAAGAATGTCTGACATTGAG
>LZPO01046550.1:0-10525 GCA_001675575.1 Neotoma lepida
ATCCATGCATCCCTCTTAGGGTCCTCCTTGTTAGCTAGCTTCTCTGGAGCTGAGGGTTGTAGTCTGGTTATCCTTTGCTTTACATCTAGTATCCACTTATGAGTGAGTACATACCATGTTTGTCTTTCTGAGTCTGGGTTACCTCACTCAGGATGATAGCTTTTTGGAGCCCACTACCTATGGTGGGACACCTTGCACAGCCTTGATGCAGGGGGAGGGACTTGGACCTGCCTCAACAGAATGTACCAGGCTCTGCTGACTCCCCATGGGAGGCCTTACCTTTTTGGTTGAGGGACTGGGGGGTTGGTCAGGGGGGAAGGCTGGGGGTGGGAGGAAGGAAGAGAGGGGATCTGTGATTGGTATATAAAATGAATAAAAAATATTCTTAATAAAAAAAGGAATTTTTCAGCAAGCCATCAAGGGTTCTTCCTTCCTTCNTTTCTTCCTCTGAGCCTCTGTTTTGCTTTGCCTTTGTCTGTCATCCAAAGACGATGAACTGAGACTGTGAGTGGAGGGAAGATTCGATGCCTAGATGACAGTGTGAGCCTAAAGCAAGCCACAGCTCATCATGCGCTTCAGTTGTGTGGGGCTGGGCTTATTGAAGTTGACTAGCCTCCACCATTATATAGCATCTTTCATTGCAATCTGAGCGTCAGGGTGGAGGTTGGGAGTAGCAGTGGAAGAGCTCTTGATAGGGATACATGGTGGAGAATTTTGTAATTTTTAGTGAACTCTGAAGGTTCACTGGGAAACAAACTCCACTGTAAAGATTTATCTCTCAACTCAAGTTAATTGTCCATCATGTTCTCATTCTTATAGAACAACCCCACAGGCAGATTACATAGGCCAAGGAGAGAAGGATGGCATTTGGCTTACTTAAAATTTCTATCAGTTACTGGGCACGGTGGCACACACCTTTAATTCCAGCACTCATGAGGCAGAGGCAGGCGGATCTCTGTGAGTTTGAGGCCAGCCTGGCTTATATAAAGAGTTCCAGACCAGCTGGAGCTATATAGTAAGGCCTATCTTAAAAAAATTTTTAAAAATTTCCATCAGTTTTCCACTCTGGCAGATAAACATTCAATCCAAGTGAAACCCAGTGTACTTACTATGCATGTGATACCCATTAAAAAATGCCGGCCTTCTAACACCTGTGCCCTGACATGCTTACTGAATCACTCTTTCAACTCCTCTGCCATTCAAAAAGGAGTCTGCCTCATTCAATTAGAAGAAGATTCTCTGAAGGGTGAAAACATTACAAAATCTGGGGGTCTGGTGTCCTCTACGTTGTTAGAGCATGCCTACCTCCACAGTAGTATCCAAGACCAAATGCTAATTTGGATCTTAAAGAAGTTTCCCATTCCATCTGATGGGGTGATTTTCTCCTTCCTTGTGTTGCTGGAAAAGCCACTGTTTACTATCCTGGTCCTTCTTCTGTAGGCTAGAAGGAGATATATTTCCTCTGCTATCCCAGTCTTTCTTCAGATTCCCACTTACACACCTTATATATGTTCNTTCTTGTGAGTCCTTGCAGGTTGCTTATGGTTTCAGACCCACCTTGATTAGAATTGTTAGNGCTTTTCACTCTGATTTAGGAGCCCCTAGTACTCTAGTAGTAATTGCTTATTAATTTCTTATAATCAGGTAGTACCCATGTGTTACTTTGTCCATAAGATAATTCTGCACTGTAGGGTTTGGGTGAACATGGAAGCTCAGAGAGGTAAATGTCTCCAAAGCCTTTGTACTAACTATTACCACTGTTACCAAGTAGGCATGGAATCATTCCTATTCATCCTCCCTCCCTCCCCTTTTCTTTTTCCCTCTCCCTCCCCTCTCCTTTTCCCTCTTTCCCTCTCACTGAGACAGTGTCTCAAGTAGCCCAGGCTGCCCTTGAATGTGCTGTGTAGCCAAGGCTGACCTAGAACTCCAGATCCTCCTGCCTCCATGTCCCAAGTGCTGGAGTGACAGGCACATGCCACTGCACCATGAGTGGTATACTCATTTCTGTCTATCAATCCTGGTTTCACATTGTTTTATGCAAATCCATTGGCTAGTTATGTCACAGAGACAATTTGTCACCATTGTTAGAGGCACTCTTAATAAACAAGCAGACTGAAAAGCCATGGTACTGATTCCATTTTAAAAACTAAAACCAAATGTGGCACTGAGGCACATGCCTGTCATCCTTGCATTCAGAAGGAAGAGGAAGGAGGGTGGAAAGCTCAGTTCTAGCCTGGACTACACAGGAGACCCTGTTTTTAAATATATGCATATGAACAGAAAGCAGCAATAATAAAATTTAAACACAAGAAAACACATCCACTGCCTAACACTGGCTTTTCATTTTCCCATAGTCTCTGACCCTTGTTACTGGTTTTGTATGCTTGCTACCATTAGGCATCCAATTTGTCGTGCTTTTATTTTTACTTTCCAACTCTTTAATTTTGCTATGACAGCAAGGAGAATTTACTTTATGTTGTCACAACTTGTGTACACACTCTGTATCAGTTATTTTGCATTATGATAACAAAATAACTGAAGATGGATAACTTTATAAAGACAACAGTTTAGTTCTGGAGGTTCAAAAGCCAGCACCTGGTCATTGTCCATGCTGGCAGAGTCCCAGTGTTGCACAGGGCAATGTTTTGAGGAACGAGCCTTTTTCCAAGTTTCTCTATATTACAAAAATAATTTGTAGTTGCTAGTGATGTTCTGTACAAATGATTAAGATAAATACTTGGTTTCTAAAAGATTTTTAAGTTATAAAACTAATACATATATGTTATACACTATGTCAATTTTTTGATTGGTGTAACTGTAAGAATATAAAAATTTTTATTACACAGAGATAGCATTCTTACATTTTGGAATATTTTCTTCCAGGCTTTGAAAACATGTTTGAATATATTTTGTTTACATAGGCATGGGGGATCATTTCACTGTATACAAAGCTGAAATTATTCTCTCAAAAAACAATACCTTTGGCTAATATTTGCACGTTCCCACAAAAGGAAATTCTTTTAGACATTCTTAATATCTTGCTTTTCCATGGGAACTCTTCTTTGGGGTGGTTCATGATTTCAACAAGCTGAGAATTTGGAGGGGTTTGGAGACATTGCTAAATGTGAAACAATTTCTGCATGTAGTGTCCCATCAGTAGAGAATGGCCTGCATGCACTTCCTGCAGCAGCATGTATTACATGCTCATTGGCTCATAAACCATGGCACAAAGCCCAACAGTGATGTGGGAGGTGACCTCCAGCTGAACACTGGGGCTGGCAGGATGCTATTTGTGCAGCCCTGTCACATCTGAATAATGTCCCAGCTTCTTTAAGAATGCTACCTACCTAATGGAGGATATGAGAACAGTCTATTTATCATCCTACATGGGAGATACAGAGGCAGATGTCATCCACCGCTTTGCTGATTCTTGGATACTTCTGTGTTACACTGGATAGGGAAGCCAAGTTTCTAAAGCCACAAATGTCATCTATCAAAAATACATTTCTTAAGATCACTATTCTCTATCTACATGCTAAAGTCAGAGAGCTGGTGAAATATAACTGTCTTTTTCTTTCCTACATGAAAAATTTTTTTAAAATGGAATTCTTTAAATGTGATTCAAGTGCAGAAAACTGTCACCCAGATATTGGATTTCCCCCTGCACAGATTTAACGCTGTTAACACTGGCCATAGTTACCACAGATCTCTTTAAAAGGCAATGTTGCATTGCTAGGTACACTGTCCCTAAGTACAAACTTAGAAATATGTCGGTGAAGATTTCAGAGGTTGGGCATTCCTTCCGATCTCTCCACCCTATTTCTCACTTTCAGAATGTCACTGTTACATGAGATGATTCCTCCTCTAGCAACAGGGGGGAGAACACAGGTGAAAAGAGAGGGGACATGAAATCAGGTGTCGCCCTAAGTTACTAGGAGACAAGAGGGAAACCGGGGTAGAATATGGCTCAGCTAGATCCTAATTGCACCATCTGTGAGTGTGTCAGGCGCACCGATAGACTCAATAGACTGTGCTATTTTTTCCCATCACATTTAGAGACAAGCTCCTTCCTGAATTGGATGGAGTTTAAGGTTAGGCTTGCAGATTTCCAAAGAGAACATTGAGGCTTTTCCCATTCTTTCCCCATCTCCTGGGCTGTGTAATTCATGGTAACTCAGATTTTACATCTTGGAGTAACCTCACTTGCTGATTTGTCCTCATTTCATGTAGGTAGGGAAACAAGGCTCATCAACCTGGGCCTGATTTCCCAACATCTCATCACTCAAGGACTTAGTATTCGCTTTAGGAAGTTTCTGGGTCTTTTGCTTTGCACTCTTTCACCTCCTGCTGGCTTTGGGTCATTTTGCTGCTTGTTAGGACTTCCACCATCCAGTGAGAAAGAGGACTGAGAACAGCTGAAGCATTTGCTTCATGCTAGGAGATCTGCAAAGGACTGGGTGAGGGAGAAATCCAAACCCCTTGCATCTAATCAGGTGGGGCAGGAGCTGATGATTTGGGTGAGAATGCCCTACCTGTCCCCATCAGTGCCAATAATGAAGAGTTGACTTTGTGGAAAACAGGATAGAAATGGACTGAAGATGCAAGGACCTTGCAGTGAGCCGTGACTTCACCACGCTCCTGTAAATGATACTGTAATGAGAGGAAAGCCTGAGTCTGTATGAGTTCACTGAAGTATCAAATTGGTGTGCAAGCCTTCTTGGCATCCAGTGTAGGTCTGGCACATATTAGAATGGACGTATTCAATGAGTATGTGAGTGTGGTGAAGGTCAAGTGTACAGTCACCTGTGGTAATTTCCAAATCATATGCACAGCATTTTCATATAACAAAACTTGAGAGGAAGCCAGGGTGTAGACTTGGGCAATGAGTCCCAAGTTAATCATCTTATGACCTTATCCACTGTGCAAAGGTAATGGCTGTGATTTTAAGGGGTCTCAGCAAGAACAGTGAAACCAGTTCAAAGAGAGTTCCCAAATGTAAAGACACATGAATTCTCAAACCTGAAATCAGGTTTCCAATGGGGCTTGTTGGAACTGGTTCTCATGGACCATTCTCACATTCTTACCAGCAGGACCTTCCCACACGCACAGTGATTATGCTGGATTCCTTCTTGGTAGTTATTTGTGTGCCAGGCTCCCTTTCTTGATCCTCCAGCATCCCTTCTTCCTCTTCCCAGTTTTTGAAGGACCAGTCAGCTGACCATGATCATGAAGCTCTAAGGCAGATGTAGTTAAAATAGGAAAGAACACAAAATCAAGGTGCTCCACCCTGAGCACGACCTGCTGAGCTCAGAGGTATATTCTGTTTCCCTTGTCATGGTGTGGAGCAGTACAGGCATTTTCAGTCCAGTCCACTTCACACTCCAAATCCTTCTGCTCGGTTCACAACGGACGCTTAGACTGTCCTCCAAAATTTAATCCACCTCCACTATTGTCGCTCAGACTCGCATCACTTTTCTTATCTGGACTGTGAGCCCCTTCACTTGTCTGTATTCCAAGCATTATTTTCTTAACAATAAAAAATTAATTAGAAAATTAATTGAATCACTTATCGCTCCTGTTTAGAAACTTTTCTTAGATTCTTACTTCTATAGGGTCATAGCAGCCTATTCAAGACCATTGCAAAGTGCTCACTGGCTTTGCAGCCTTAACTCACTGCCTCTTTTCATCTGGCTTCTTTAATTTCCCATCCTCCACCCGACTCAGCAACTATAGCTTCATTCTTACCACAGAATCTTGCCTTTGTACCCAATATATATTTATGCCTCTCTTCCTTGCCAGAAACTACTCATATTCTAGGACCCAGCTAAAATAGCCACACGTACCCTTCTTGCCAACACTATACCTTCCCCTTATTAAACTATTTGAATATATTTTGTTGTAGTTGTTTTGATACAGCATTTCATCCTGTTGCCCTCAAATTCATGGTGATCTGTCTACCTTAGCCTCCCAAATGCTGGGATTAGAGACATGAGCCAACATAGCCAGCTTCTGTTGCACAATTTAAGCTCTTGTACTTGTCAAGTTTTTGTATTTAAATCATTGGATTTGTGGGGTTCTAGTATTTAAACTATTGTATTTATAATATTCTGGTTTTTAAGCCATTGTAATTTGTGGGTCACTTACAGTTGGTGCTGCATTCCTGAGAGACAATGCAATGTCAGGGCAGGATGGAGGGCAGGGGACAGGTGAGTGAGGATGAGACAGCTGCCAAGCAGTTTTCTGTCTGACTGTTCCCTCTAGCACCTCATGAGTTTGCCCCAACCATACAGGTTCGTTTGATGCCTTGCTGAAGGCCTCCTTCATGTTTGACTTCTCCTTGCTGAATGGGGTGGGATAATGCAGAAACCATAAAGACTCCTTGGTGCTTTCCATAGACGAACTCCTCATTCCTTGGCACTGTTACCAAGGCAGTGAGAGAGAAATAAGGACACTCTTCACCCTCTGTCTGCCACCAGAGGCATAGCTCTGCATTAGAACCTGGCCATTAAAGTCACAGGCCATCAAAGAAGCTTTGTTATCTCTTAAAACTCAGTTTTCTTAACTTTTAGTAATACTGCCTCTTCCTCTGAGATAGGTGTGCTTGTTTGTTTGTTTTGTGCTGCTAAAACCCAGAGGAACCTTCATTTATGGTAGGCAGATGCTCTACCAACCAAGATGTATTCTGTGTCTTCTAATATAGGCTTATAGAACTAGACATCAAAACAGACATGTCTAAAAGATGGTGTGCATATTGCTTCAAGTCTTATGAATAAGAAAGAATGAAAGGAAGGATTAAGAGAGACCAAAAGAAAGCTGTAATCCTTTACTCCACACATGGGAATACTTGTATCAGCTCCCTCAGTTCTGGAGAAAGATTGAGAGAGAGGAGAGACATAGACATGTAGTCAGCAATGTCCTATTTGATGTAGACATCAAATATTGCACCTAGACTATGGGAAAGATATGGTGTGGTAGGGTTCAGAAATACACTTTAGGAATTAGATATACATCATTTAAATTCTGGCCTATCATTAACTTTGACAATACTAGTCACCATGGCCAAGCCAGTTTCCTCATCTGTGACATGGAATCACATCCAGCATCACATGCAGGCTCCCTGGAGCAGTGAATGCTTGGGAGACATGGCTTCTCACTTTCCCGTTCACACTCGACCATTGTCATATGCCTTACCAAGTGAATTTCACTTCACTGAGAGGCAGGAGAGTCAAGTTACAGATTGAATGGTGTCAAAGGTTCTTACAATTGCTTGTGGTTTCCATGGCAAGGTTCTACCATAAGGAGAGCCCCCGAGTGTACATGAATAGGCAGGTTTGGATTCCTTATCCAATGTTCTGGTTCAGAACATTAAGAACTGACTCCTCTTACTTCCTTTTTAGCTTTATGCTTTTGTTCCTTGGTTCATCTCTTCCTGTCTCTCCCAACATTGACTGGCCAGTGACCCTGAGACCAAGCACTCCTAGATGTGAGTCACTGAAGACAAAAGCTGCTTCCAGATTTGTGTTTTTCTTTTAATACTGAATTATGAGCTTCCCAGGCACAGTTCTCTGGCAGGTTTGACAACTCTGCCATTCCTGCGCTGGAGGAAGGGCTCTCTTCACCCAGGAAAAGAGCCACAAGTAGTTGAGTCACTGGGGATCGGGGAAGGAGAGGAGGGATATGTGTCCCTTCTGATGGTTTACAGACCCATCTACACCACAGCACCACCAGGAGAGCTTTAGGACCAGTGTTGTTGGGCTCTGTCTGGAGAATGTTGATTGAGTCCTCATCCCAGGAATAGGGCCTAGTGACCCGGATGCTCACCAGGCTCACTGGGCACGCATTAAGGAGCCAGCTCAATTTCCTGAAGTAAGCATCCAAGGGGCTACAGCATGCCAACATGTGCATTCCAGGGATACTTTGTTGTGCCATGTTGTCAGGCTGTAATTTTGGAGCAGTCACAAAAGCTCTAGAGATCTTAACAGTCCTTAGTTGAGTGTGAAGGAGAAACAGTGAACTACAGCAGACCCCATGCTTCAATTTACATGTAAGCTGGGTAATCTAAAATGGCTCAGGAACCATACCTCCAACAATCTACAATCTCCAGGGACATCCTGAGTATGTTTTCAAGAACAATTCCCTATATGTTAGGGGTATAGGTTTTACTAAGGGACAGCCTAAATCACTAATACAGGACAGGGACTTGGAGTCTGTCTTGGCAGGGCCTAACTTTACACATTCAGTATCAACTTCATCAATGTACTTTGCCCTCCTTATGGGACCTGGAAAATGAAAACAACTATAGTTATTCTGTGCAAATTACTGGATTAAAATAGAGGGTTAAGAAAACAAATGAATAGCTGCAAGGAGATCGTGGACCACATTCATAGTTTTTCTCTTTGGCTCCAGCTAGGGCTCCTTAAGCCTCATTCCTGCCGTCCTGAGACCTTCCTGGGTGAGATTTAGATTTGGCAGCAGCGATGCTTTAGAGGCATTCACACTCCAACTGGAGCCTTGGGTGTGGTTAGGAAAAGAAATGAGAGGCATGAAATGGTCAAGTGATTCGTCTCCTCCAGGTGGTTCCTTTCCATGGCTGGCCCTTCTCTCCTCTTTCTACAACACCTACTTACTTGGATCTTGACTTATTTTGGCAGTTCTCTGTATGTGCAATGTGGTTGCCATGGAAATGCTACCCAGCATGCTGCATGCTGGTTCATCTTCTCTCCATCCCTTCATTTCTCTCCAGTGTGTGCTTGCGTGCTTGCATTTCTACCGCCCAGACACCCACCCCAACCTTTTTTTCTAATTGAAGACATCAAACACCACACTTCTTCGAGCTATTTTGCTGCACTTCCCTCATACTCTTATTGAATGTGTTTTTAACTTCATGACTAGAGAAAAGGGAAGAAAGTGGCTCCAAAGGTTAGATTTCCCTTGTTTATTCTGGATGCCAGGGAGTTTGAGGGAACTCAAGCAAGTGTTAATCAAATTAACTTCAGCCTACTTTCCCAGGGATGAAGTCTTTACTGAGGTTAAGAGAGACTTAGTAACAATACCTTTCTGATTTCCACCTGGACTCCTTCATGTCCTGCTGCTCTCTGGAAAGCAGAGTCTAAAGTGCCCCCAGCTCCTAATTGCCTGTCCATGAAATGTCCATAGATTTTTTTTTTGTCCATTATTTGCATTGACCCATAGGCATCTCTGTAGATACTGACATGCTGGGTTATCAGGAGTTGGTACAAACATGAAGAAGATCATAGTGTGAATATTAACTGTTTACCTTCACCTCCTGTGGTTTATGTTGCTGGTGGATAATAAGAAGGGCTAAGGGAAGGATTTTGTAAATATGTGTACCTAACCAGGTGAACATTGAAAGTTTTCTCTTATATATACTAAAGATATTTTTATTTTCTCAATAACTAGAAAGACACTAGAAAATAAATACATAAACACCCCTCTTTTTCCTGTTTCCTTCCTTAAAAGCCATCTTACCAGTATGTCATAAGCAAAATGAGCTGTATTTCTTTCTTTCCTAAACCAATAAAAAGATTTACATTAGTAAAAACACCCTAATATTAACTTTTACATATGTTCTAGATACCTTTATTTTCTAAACTTAAAAGAAATTCTATAGTCAGTCACCTTAGATGAGAAACAAAATTCAAAATTCCACCCAATTTCTTTTTCTTTCCTGTGGAACAAAGCATCTCAGATATAATCAGGGGTCGCCGTTATCTTCCCATTGATCATCAATTGTATTTACTTCTATGTCGGCTTCTCTCTGAGGGCCTAAAAACATATGAAAGGATGGGAATGCAAGTGGGTTACATGATTCTCACAGGCAGAGCTGGTTTTAGAAGCAATGTAATGAGGACAGCATAAAAAGGAGACATTTTGAAGGGACCTGTACAAGGATGAAGTAAATCCTACATTTTGTCTCATTGTTTTTAGAAAACAGATTTTGATACTTCATTCTTTCCTAAAATTCAATAACTGAGTCACTTTTCCCCAAAGAAAACCCTTCCTCTGCCTCCCCACCCCCTTGTGTGTGTGTGTGTGTGTGTGTGTGTGTGTGTGTGTGTGTGTGTGTGTGTGTGTAGAAGTCAGAAAGTAATGAGAGATACTTGCCAGGCTAGTCTTAGAGAAGTTCTAACAAATCGATAGGTGTTTATTGAACACTTAGCACCGGCAAGGAACTAATTTAAATTCTGCACGAGGATAATGGGACAAGACTTGATTGCTTAAACAGTGCGTTGTCTATCATAGAGTACAAGACACAGACATGAAAAGTTAAGTAGCTAAAAGGAATGAAATGGCCCATAGGAACAGTATATGAAATATTGAAATGTAGACTAGAGGCTAGAGGACAGAGCGAGGAAGAGGGAAAGGTGCATGCATGGTCAAGAAAGTGGGAGAGGGTGGGTAAGCTCTCATCTGAGCCCTGAAGCAGGATCAATCAAGCTGCAGTTGTCTGAGAGCAAACAGTAGAAATACAGGCAAATGCAGTATTCAGAGACAGCAAAGAAGC
>LZPO01046553.1:0-10496 GCA_001675575.1 Neotoma lepida
AGGTTATGCTTTATTCCTGGTTTTGTATTTTTTTTTGAAACAGTCTTTTCTATATAACCCAGACTGACCTTGAACTTGAGATCCTCCTATGTCAACCTCCTGAGTGCTGGGATTGTTGTAGACATGCACTGCCATAACTGCCTGCACGTTTCTAAATGAATTCATTAATTTAAAAAANCTTTATTAGCCATTACCTCTGTGCAATGAAACACAGAGAGATGTTTCCTTTAGAGACTCAGGATTTCCTAGGAACCAAGGTAAATAGTGTCAACTAGATCTGACTCCAAAGAAAGACTTCACATGAAACAAGTTGTCAGTCATGGGGAGAAGGGAGAGATTATACAGATGATAACATGGAGGTTCGGTGACTTCCATCCCACCCCTTTCCAGTGCTGGACACCATAGTATTTTCATTGCTTTGTAATGCTTCAGCCACTTTTTCTGCATTTGTTTGGGCTAAGGTAGNCACTTTCTCCTGTGCCTTTGTATTCTCGATATTCTTAGCTCCTTCTNTCCTCTNCTGTCAACAAAGAAGACCTTGACCCAGTGCTTTCCACGTCTCCTCCCAATGGCCTTAGTAGAATGCTATCCATACTGTAGCCTGATGGCTTCATTGTGGACAATTGACTGAAGAAAGAGTGGCTTAGATGTGTTGAGGACATCAGTGGCACTGGTATAATAATGCACCTATTTCCCTCTACCATCTGGGCAAGTTGAGCAAACTAGGTGTGAAATTATAACACTTGAATTCTCCTCAAGTCTTTGAGAACTCAGGCCTCTCCACTGCTCCTCAAGCCTCCAGGTATATTTTCACCTCAAACTTANCTGTATAACTTTTCCAAAGGGCGTGAGAACAAATAACCATTCATTCCAGATGAAACAACAAAGGTTGACCAAGGAAACAATACCAAGCAGGTCTAGTGTGGTGAACCAAAGAATGGGTAACTCCGCAGCTGCACACCAGAAGGCCCACCCCCATCACCACTTTCCCTAACTCACCCATGGGTGATGATTGATAGAAGCTGCATCCTGTGAGCTCCCTACCCAGCTTCAGGCAACTACTCTGGAGAGTCTCTCCTTCTTCAGCAATTGTTTACTGCTTTGATAACCTTGGCAAGGCACTTTGTTTCATGGGTCTTGTAAGTTTTGTGAGCTTGCCAAGCCTTGTAAGTTGTTTTTGCCAGCTCTGTGAGTCTGAAGCGCATTCCTCTAGGGTAGAATGTTTCAATTCGAAGGCCCTCAAAAGTGATGATCTTTGTGTCTACCTGATCTTCCTTCATATATTCACATGCTAGCTTTCAATGGGTTTATTAAGATTTTTACTCAAAAATTTCTTTCTCAAGAAGGCTTCATCTGGAGACTTGTTTATTTATAGTCTGTTCAAATTCTGTTCTTCTCTTTTATTTATCACAGTTAATTGTAAAATCTCTTTGTCAGACTTTTGCTTGTGTATTTTGGCCTGTTTCATGACTTGNAGGCTTAATGTCTGGTTTGCTGTATGTACAACAATTATTCCTGGTCTATTTTAGATTCTGAATATATGTTTGCTGAATAAATTAGCGAGTAACAATGTGTTCTTATCTTCTATTTTGTCTTCTATATTATGCGCTTGATAATACTCGCTCTGACTGTTTCACAAATGCTGTGAACACNGGATAGGATGCTTTGCACACANNGCAGTGCTGCACATATTGTCAATAATGTCAGGACTATCCTCAGTATGTATTATTTAGCATTGTTACCGTTTTCATCATTGGCATCCTGGAGTGGTTCCATATTTCATACTACTATGTTAGACTGTTCTAGAATCATCACCACATCATGAGATTGTTAGTGGCAAAATTTACACTGCTGATGGGTTTTGTTTGCCAATCGGCGGACTGGGAAGCCACCGATTGAGATTGAGATTGAGATTCGTTACCTGAGTCCAGTACTGAGTTCTGATGCCGGTCTTCAGAAAACAAGAATGCTTTGGCTTCTGTTTTGTTTGTTTTGATTTTCCGGGTGGGGTCTTTCTGTGCACCTCCACNCTGATCTTAAATTTGCAATCCTCCTTCCTCAGCCTCCAAGATGCTGGGATTATAAGGGTGTAGACCTGGCTGCAACATGGTTTTTCTGCCACCTCACCTGTTTGAGGAAACCAGCTGGGAAGAGTTCAGGCACTCTGCCAAACACTTTCCTGAAGGGGAGAAGTAGGCTTCTTACAGATATTAACACATTATTATGGTGCTTATGATAGAGTGGTATTATTCAGCAAGAGTCACNTAATGCAGCTAGCACCAAAGACACTCATAACTTAGCCAGTGGTTTCGTAAATCCATCCTCCTACCTAAACCAGGCAAATCTAATGCCCGCCCCCACCAGGAATCCACACTAAATTTAAAAGCAGCATTGTCTTCACTGACAGAAACCAAAAATATTTACTTCAAATACATATCAACTTTTGATCAAAGTAGGCNCTATATACTCTCAATTTAATCCAAATTTCTCAAAGTTTTTCAAGGACATGGAGCTAGGTAATGGAGTATTGCTAGATTGATAGCTCTGCCTTAATAATTAGAAGGTTTTAATAAGCTGCTTAGCCTTGATAAATAGGATTGCTGAAACCTCCATGCTTCTTGTAGACTAATAAGGTTGAAGTGCCAANGTTTTAAACGCATTGTGATCTTAACACAACATGGCTCTTTAAACCTATCTATCATTGACCCTCAGCAAATCCACAGTGCTCATATCTTACTTAGGAAGCCACTCTCAAGCCCTATTTGAAACATGAGGGTGTTTCAGCACTCTAGGAGATGACTGTGCAGAATGTAATACATATCTAATTTAAAAATCTCATATCCGTCTGCATTCNTGTACACTTTAGGCAACACTGTTTTTAGTTTTGGGATTTTTCTCTCTGGAAATCGTGTGGATTCATTTGTGTTTCCCAAGATATGAGTACTTCACAGAAGGAAATATTTGTTTGACAAATCCCATATAGCTGGATGTTCAAAGCATGTACCCTAAGAATAATAGCATAGTTAAGAAATAGTTTAAAAGCTGCCCTTAACAACAGAATGCATAGATTGTATGAAATTACCAGGCTCTCATTTAGAAGATATAACTGTTCTTTTAAAAAAGAGGAAGAGCATACTGTTGCATAGATGCCAGCCCATCCCATAGCCAACATAGGCTCAAGGTGGGGGCTAGCTCACCATTTAAAGCTACAGCATGGGATTTTGGGTCTATAGTATTTCAAACTGTATAAACAAATTTCTGGTTAACATTTTAGTTAACTTGATAATATATATTTCTTATGAAATACATATTGAGAAAATGAAGATTAATACCATTAATTATACGAAAGGTTTTGTGATCCAGTAGTATTCAACAAATATATAAAATACTCCAAAGTCAGAGGTCCACCACACACACACCAGTGGGTCTAAAACTAGAATATGGCCTGGCCTCTTTACATAAAACTCCCAGTTTGATGGGGGGAGAAGATGCATAAATTGTTAATTATTGAATCNTATTATCGTACTAAAGTCCAGCTATGTGAGTTCAAAACACTGTGGCACAAACAGGTGCAGCAGGTAAATATTACCTAGATTAATTAAAAACTAAAAAGGTTTTCATGGATGGTGATATTTGAACTGAACCCTAAAATATAACAAGAGATTGATTAGAGATTCAGACCATGCTGTCAATCTTTGGCAGTGAGCAGAAGGGCAAAGCGATGGTGCAGTGAAGACATTTGGCCTGCTTAAAACAATGGTCTCACTAAGCCTGAGAGCACAGAGGTAAGACGACAGATGAGGGGAAATGGAGAAAGCACCTAAGGCCATGATTATTAAGAGGATGGTAAGGGCCAGGTTATGAACTACCTCAGAGGCTATGCTCTGCAGTTGGTGTGTTTACAGTGTGGACATTCAGATTTACGATTTAGGGTTGGGAAACCATTAATTGCACTTAGAATATATGGGATGGGAACAGGAGGGATCAGGTGAGGGGGNAGTGGATTGAGAGATGACTGGAATTGGGGGGCTTTTGAGGGTCAGGTAGAAACCTAGTGCANTGGAAAGTCCCTGGAATCTACAAGGGTGACCCTAGCAAAGACTCCTAGTAATTGGAGACACGGAGTCTGAACTGGCCATCTTCTGTAAGCAGGTAAGGCTTNCAGTGGAGGGACTGGAACACCAACCCAGTCACAAAACTTTCACCCTAAAATATGTCTTGTCTGCAAGATACGCTGGGGTAAAGGTGGTGCAGAACTTGTGGAAGTGGCCAATCAATGACTGGTCCAATTGAGACCCAGGCCAATCAATGACTGGTCCAATTGAGACCCAGGCCACAAGAGGGAGCCCACAGNTGACNCTGCCTGGCTGGATAACCCATAGACCCATATAAAACCAAATATGACTGGGGGGAAAAGTCAATGAAATAATTTCTAATGATATTCAGTTANACTACTAGACCAGAGCCTAGCTAGTATAACCATCACCAGAGAGGCTTTACCCAGCAACTGATAGGAGCAGATTCAGAGATCCACAGCCAAACATTCAGCAGAGCTTGGGGAATCCTACCAAAGAGGGGGAAGAAGGATTGTAGGAGCCAGAGGAATCAAGGACACCACAAGAAAATCCACAGAGTCAATTAATCTGCACTCAAAGGGCATCACAGGGCCTGGAGTGACAATCAGGGAGCCTATATGGGTGTTACCTAGGTCTTCTACATATATGTTATGGTTGTATAGCTTAGTGTTCTTGTGAGACTCCTAACAATGGAAGTAGGAACTGNCTCTGACTCTTTTGCCTGCTCTTGGGATCCTTTTTCTCCTACTGGGTTGCCTCACCCAGCCTTGACATGATGGTATGAGCCTAGTCTTATTATAACTTGATATGCCATGTTTAGTTAATATCCCTGGAAGGCCTGCTCTTTTCTGAAGGGAAATGGAGGAAAAGTGGCTCTGGAGTAGAGGGGAGGGGGTGTGGAGGGACTTGGAGGAGAGGAGGAAATGGAAACTGCCACCAGATATAATATATGAGAGAAGAATAAATAAATTAATGAATTNATAAAAAAGAGCTTCACTAAGAATTTTGCATCTCTAGACCTCTCAACAGCCANGTTCTTCAGTGGCTGCTCCACATAGTTTAACCGGCAAGTTTGCACTGAACAGTACATGTTCCTATTAGATCTATTTTTTAAATTTCCCTCTATCATCCTCTTCNAAGTCGAATTTTTGTTTTCCTAAGGCCTTATTTGAGCCAGGCAATTAATTCTGTGGGTCTTTAACAGAGCCAGAGTCTGAAGCCCAATTGTAGATGGTCCTCTTTAAAGCTCTTTCCTCGGGAGTCCCTGGTCCCTGGCCAGGAGGAAGGAGTCCTGAGGATGCTGCAGGTGGGAGCCCGTTCTTCCTCCTTTCCTCACTCTCTCCACTCCAGTCTTCCCAGAACTTCACCCTCCCTAAAGCAGCATCCTACACATGCATCCACCGTAGACGGCTGAGACATCATCTTCCGTGTGCTCAGTGCTCAGTTGCTACCAAATGAGCATGTCAGAAATGTTTTTAGGAGGACTTAAGATCAGTGAGTTCATTTTTGAAGAGAATGACTGTCATGGGCCATTGACAGAATCACTGCATCTTAGCAATAGAAGCTTGGGAACTTGCAGAAGCACAGTGATTTTGCTGCTCAATATAGCTAAGCTCTGGAACCACTTTCAGGGCAGATGTGATGAAAGCAGTACTTTTCAATCCCAGCTACAGAAATGGAATTCTGAAGGATCAGTGATAGCTTCATTTTNATTCCAAGGGCAATTTGGATAAATAACTGGAGTTTCTGGACCTGAGAAGTAACTCTCCTTCTGAAATACAACAGGGACTCTAGTCACCATCCAAGAATAATAGTTTTGTGCATATGTGTGTGGGATATGTATGCGGTATATTTACACATGTGTTGTGTGCAAGCCCATTCACACTTGTGTGGAGGCCAGAGGAGGATGTTAGGTGACATGTTCCATCACTCTCTGCCTTATTCTCTTATTCTCTTAGNCAGGCCCTCTCTCTGAAACTGGATGGAAGCAAACACCAGAAAGTCCCAGCAATCCTCCTGTCTCCACTGCTCACATTGTGTGAATACAGATGCACTCACCTGCACTCAGCTTTTCACAAGGTTTCAGGTCCTCATGCTTGCAAAGTAAGCTCTCTTATTCCCTGAGCCATCTCCGCCATCCAAACTGTAAATATATTTCATCAAAAAATTCAAAAGTACTGGTTGTTTCAATTTTATTTTAGATTTTCAACCTCATCCTTTTAAGTGTTTCTCATTAAACTTTCAAAGGATTTTGAAGAAGAATAAAAAAAATTAACCAGGAACATTGTTTAAATCTGACCCCATGTGCAGTTAACCCNAAGCAATCCTTCTTGACTCAGCATAATTACNAATAGCCTCCTTTGCTTTGCAAAGGTATTGTAGTTTATGCAGTTAAATTAGATGGGCATGAATATCCTACTGAGGACAAGAAGAAGGTAANGCCCTGTGAGTCATACTTCTAGCTCTGTGTTCAGCAGCTACCATTCTGACTTTTGATAGGAGATGCTCAGGTTCTGTGATCAAAGAAAGGGAGGGGTGGGGAGCCATGAATAACCTGCTTTGCTCTGGAAGAGACCCCCACCCCACCCCCAGGCTAAGCCCAGACCCTGACTTGTTGGTTCTATTATCAGCTCATGTGACTCTAGATAGGACTACTGTCATGGCAGGTGGGCTGCTGTTACTCAGAATCCCAGTCTCACCAGCAAAGCTGAGAGGTGNAGCTGGGTGAGCAGTTCTTTTAGATCTGTGGAACCGTGTAGAGGGCTTGTTAAACCACAGAGGGCTGGGCCGCATCCCTTGGGCTTGTAACCCAGTAGCTCTGTTGTGGGAATTCTGCTTTTCTAACAATTCCTCAGTGCTGCTGATGCTGCTGATAGGAACCCCAGTTGATAACCACTGATTCAAATAATCCTGCCTTTTGACACTCTNGGCAGGAAGCCACCAGCATCCCTAGAGCCCCTGGGTTGTCCTTTCCTTCTATTTGAAACCTCAGCAACCATCTTACTGACCTTCCAACCTNCCTTTCAGATAAGAGTTCAGAAGAGTTTATCTACTCCATGTGGCTCACAGAATCAATTATGCCACCATTTATTTGTACTTTATAAGAACATGTTTACCACATGGTCAGGAGACCTCTGGGAAATTCACCNAATGTCTTNTATCAGTCTGTCAGTGTCAATCACAGAGAAGTGATTTTGACTTTAAAGTAAGTACTTCCTGTCCATACTGTTTCAGAGAACTTCAGTGAAGTGATGGTCCTCAAGGCCAGATGACACTATCTACATACATACATATACACCATACATACACACTCATGCATATGTGCACACACTCACATATACTACAAAATTCATTCCACACTCCAAACATAATCAAGAAATGTTTTTCACAATGTTACTATCTACTACAGACAATTTAGTGTTCAGAATCAAGGTTTGCCTTCTGCAAGGGCACCATGAAGAACTAGGCATCTACCTTAGTCATGTTGGGAAGCTATTTTCTAGGTCCAAGTTACCTTAACTCATATGCAGCATCTTCACGTTAGTAGGAGAGTCCAGAGTTGTACTTTAAATGCATTGGTTTCAACTCCACAAGAGTGATGAGGATGATGTTGAGACCTCCCCTGCCATTAGCTAGGAAAGGAGGGGAAAAGGCAATCTTGCAGAAAAAGAAACGACAAAGCTCATGCTCATTGTAAAAGAGAGCCAACCTCTCTCAGAACATTACAACAGGCACAAACTTTCCTTCAGATCAAGTGGAGATGTAATATGGTTTTCAATCTCTTCAATATGTCCTTTGACCTGATTCTGACACAAGGCCTTTTGGAACCCTTAATAAAAATCTGTGATTTGAAAATAAATTTCTAACTTTCTGAGTATACCATAAATCAAACCAAATTAAAGTGTGCACTGGAGTTGTCACTTAGATTTTTAGCAATGACGGTTTTGTGTTGTGTATTTGGATAATTTTCCAAAAATTCAGAATTTTACTCTTTGTCTCATAAACCCCAAACAGTAGATTTAACTAGTTTGGAACCATAGATCCCTTGAGAAGTTTCTGGAAGATAGGAACTCTATCTCTAGGGAAATTAAATGACTACACAAACTCAGAATTTGAGGCTATGCCATGTGTCCCTGGATAGTCTGAGACCTGATAGTAAGTCTCCATCTGGGATCTTGTCCAGAATTGCAGAAGGGGAAACTGAGCCTATGCTAGTGCCTGGCATCTTCTCACCACAACCCCAAACAGGCAGCCTCTGATTTCATCAGAGTACATTTTCTTGGTCTCCTCTTCAGTTAAAAGAAGAAAGGCCGGAGGCCAGTTTGGTACCCTCTGTTTCTCCAGGTATGTGATTGTCAGTCTTCTGTACTGAGTCTGAGAACTGGTTCTTTGCTTTTTCTTTGTTCTTTCATTCTCATAGCTATTTCTGGACTTTTGGAGCCCTATCGCTCTGACTTCCCATAACTCCTTTCTTTGACTACTTTAGGGAAAAATCTCCCTTCTGACACTTCTTCCATTCCACCACCTTCTGTTTCTCTAAGGTCTGACTTCTGATATAGGACATTTAAAAGGAATAAATGATGTTCACAAGCCCCACAGGTTTAAATTAGGCGAGATGACTATGAAGGCAGAGCGCCCTGGCCTTCAATTATATTCAGAAAGGATGGAATAGGAGATACCTGTACACGACACAAGTTCACTAATGTCATGAAGATCTTCAAAGCTGCAAGATTTATATTCTGTGCATNGTCTCTGTTGCACTGTATTTAAAAACTGAAAACTTAATGCTGCCCCTCAATATACAAACATAATGTAGGCAGCCAGGTAAGGGAGGTTCGATCCCTCCATTTACTGAACACATCTGGTGTAGAGCCACCGTCCAGCAGCATTGTCTTAAGCAGCGCTTTCAAAGGATGCTCTCATCTTTCCAAATCCCGCACAGGTGCTTGTTCTCTTTGTAGTGCTCTAGTTCCTGATTCAACCTTGTGTTAAATCTACTGCCGACCTTAATGAATTGCTTGNAAATAAGTTTCCCACTGTCTGTACAAAGCCAGTGTCCAAGGACTTCCCACATCAACTCTCCATTCATTTGACTGCTGGCAATATTTACTTTATTACTCCTACAGCCTTTCCTGGTAGGTGGCAAAGAAAAGAGAAATAGCTTAACACACTTTTGTTAGAGTAACCTTACGTCCACTGCATCCATTGATAGATCACAAAGCCTGGACCACATGCCTGTCACATGGCTTGACCTTAGGAAGTTTAAGAGTAATCTGTTATCTTAAAGACATTTGAATGAACATACAGTTTAGACACACATCAGTCCGTTATTTGGGAGTTAATAAAAAATGATCATATAGTTAAGAAATTATGCAAGCAAATTCAGTACACTTGCAGAATGTCACTTTGAAAATACGTTAATGAATAATCATGTTTCTTTACTCACTGGTCCCTGAAAGTGATAGCTTGTCCTTCCTGCTAAGTCTCCAAGGATTCCTGAAGGGTGGAGAGCTAGGGAGTGAAGTCAGCATCTGAGAATCCGGAAGAAGCATGGCAAATTTTAACAAGGTTAATCTTGTTAAAATAAACAAATCTCCTATAGTTATTATAATTATTCTCATGAGAAGTAGATGTATATTTAATTAGAGAAAAATTCAGTAGAGGTACTAATGACCAATATTGGAAAAACCATTAGCATGATGATAATTTCTCCCCTAACACGTAAATCCAATTTGAGAGGCCATGTAGTTAAAGCATAAAACATGTCTTCTAAGTCAGCAATTCTTCATATTTTCATCCCAAGACTTTATTATTGAGAAGATAAAATCAAAAGAAGCCATCAGCCTATTCTGAGGAAGGTCATTAATGTTACCTGAACTTTCAGTAATAGGGGGGAAAAATGCTAAGGTCTTCTCACCAAATGGTAAGGATGCATTTTCTTTTATGGAATCCCATATATTTACATCTATAATACAGTTTGAGCAAAGTTAATAATTGGTTATATAAGAGTTTTTAAGTCTGTTCACAGGGCTAGGGAGATGGCTCAGTGGTTAAAGTGCTCGACACCCAAGGATTGGCTAGAGTTCTGGTCCCCAGCACTCATGTAAATGCCAGATAGACATGGAGGGCTACCTGTAACTCTAGAACTCAGACGGTAGAGACAGGATCTCCNAGGCAAGCTGGCAAGCTAAACTACCTNAGCTGGTNAGCTTGAGGCTCAGACATGGCCTCAGTAAGTAAAGCAGATATCAACTGTGGAAGGGACCAAACCTCAACCTCCGGATTCCACATGCATGCCCACGCAGGCCTATACACCCTCACATAGCACTCACACACATGTGAACATGCACACACATACCCATGCATACCATGCTCACATACACATGACAAAACATGTGTTCACTTTGCCTTTAATTTTTT
>LZPO01046554.1:0-10486 GCA_001675575.1 Neotoma lepida
AAAAAAATATTTATTCATTTTGTGAGCCAGGGGTCTAACCTGGGTTCTGTGAATGCTACACAAGTGTTCTGCCAATGAGCTCAGTCCTTTTTCTGGTGATAATGGTGATGGTTAGACAGTCTCACTAAATTGCCCAGGCTGGCTTAAATCTCAGTACTCTTTACTTCAGGTAGGTCTGGAACTTACGATTCTTATTCTTTAGCTTCTTGAGNAGCTAAGACAGACCTACCACCAAATCAATTTTAAATGTTTATATTTTAACTTACCTTTAGTGTAAGAGATTTTACTGATATGTCAATCATTTGTGGATCTGTTCCTATCTGAGTAGCCTGATAAAACAAGTCACAAGGCTGCAAAACCTATAAAATAAAAATCATTATTAAACTGATATTTAAGTTAAAATATTTCTGATTAAAGTCTTTCCTAGTAACAATTACATTAAAAAGTAAACAATCATACCTATATAAAAAGTGAACCAACACACTATTATTTGTTATAAATATAAAGTATGAACAAAAATACTAGCATTAATATTAAAGAAGCATTCATCTCCCACACCCCAATTCTGATGTTTATTTGAAGAATCTATGAACTTTACAGTAAGCACCTGGGATATGGAGGAATGGTAATCAAAGTACTTACAAAATGTTGGGCATTAGTACATAAGCTAGTCATACACTAGTCATACATGCATCACTGCAGATCAACTGATCTCCAGCATTTTTATCTCATTAGACTACTAGCACACACTAATGATATGGAGGTTTTGCAGTGTATGATGGCAACCTATCACATAGCTCCCAATGATCAGTGCATTATGTCAATGCTGCTATTACTTCAATTCTCAAAGTTACTGTAGTTTCCAACATTGATGAAAACATCTTTTTGGTCATTTACTCTGGCCTAGAAGAAACTATTTTATAAGCAGGTCTGGGGAGAACCTGGGGTGATAAGGAACTGAAGCCTCCTACCAATAGCTAAGCAAATGAGTTCAGAGGCAGATCCTCTAGTTTGAGTGACATCGCAGAAGATGACTATACCTAAGGTAATAGTCCTTACTGTAATTGCAGGAGAGATACTACGAATGGACTACTCAGCTATACATATCCTAGGTCCTGACCCTAGGCATCTTCAAGCTATGTTCCCCTAAACCAAATGCAGAATTTTCCCTAGATTTAATTTTTAAGGATTCAGTCCCACCAGCTAAATAGCACAGCATCTTCATTTTATTTCACTGTCCGTTGGTAAGAATAAGTACCATTTATTTCCTTTTGAAAGTTCACTATGTGAACTTAGGGATTTATCTGACATGTGCTGAGTTTAATAAAGCATGGGGAACATTGGTAAGAACATTCAAATCCCTGAGGAACAATGTGGCTAATATTATCAGGAATATATGTATACATATTTGGTGAACGAAAAAATTCCAGAAAAGGAGTTGTGTCTAAAGAGACTGATAGATTGATTAGAATTTCAGTACTGTGGAGGGATTGGAATGTTGCAGCCCAGAGGGTAATTACCTTATCTTGGGCTAGTTCTAGCCCTCCAGAACAGAACAGCCATTCCTTGCCCACCTCTGTTTGAACTAACATCCTGTAAATAATAAAAAACCTTTTGGAACCTATTAACGTAGAAGACCACAAGCTTCCAGCCNCTCAAAAGCTAAGTATGTCATCAGAAACATCTTGGCCCTACACAAAAGCTTCCCCCTTCTTATAACCACCTCTATGATGTTCTCATCAATGAATTTTAAACTGGCCTTGATTTATGACTTTGTTTTGTAAAAACTATGAAATTGCTTAAATGTTAGAACATGGAATTTGGGATAACCTAAATCTGTGTTCCCAGGCCCTGGTCACTCAAAATGGATCCAGAATAAACTATCTTTTATTCCCTTTGAGAGCTGTGGGGTTTTCTGTTTGTATGTTTGTTTTTTAGTATATTGACAATTCCCATGAAATATCACTTGACTCTAAGAATTTTAGAGCTTTGGTGGGTGGTGGTGGTGCACGCCTTTAATCCCAGCACTCAGGAGGCAGAGGCAGGCAAATCTCTAGCCTGGTCTACAAAGTGGGTTCTAGGACAGGCTCCAAAGCTATACAGAGAAACCCTGTCTCAAAAAACAAAACAAAACAAAACAAAACAACAACAACAAAAAAGAAGAATTTCAGAGCTTTAAGGACATAATGCTGGCATGTTTTTACTCGCAGTACATGTTATTACATGTCAATAGACAAGAAGTACACACACACACACACACACACACACCCTAACATTTAAAAAAATGCTTAAATATTTGAAAAATACATGAAGTTCTTGTTATGTCATTTATTTTACTTACCAAAAGTCTATCATACTATTCATTCCACAGTAAAATAGATGTGAAGAGGCAAATCTTATAGGAAAAGCTAAAACTGCAAGGCACTAAGAAATATAATAAGTATAAATAATCGCTAAAAAATTCTGAGATTATAAATGAACTTTTTCCTAATGATGGCAAGCAGAACTGTAACCACTAGACTCTTGATAGTCACTACTCTCCCAAGAGATATTTCACCATGTCCAAAGTTTCCAAAGTGCAGGTGGTCCTATCAGAAGAGCAACAGGTGGCAACTGAAGTTCAAGCTATTAGCCCACCAGGAGGAAACTCTCTGATGGTTAGGCAAGGCCACGAGACCACAGACCCCAGAATGTCTTTTGCTTCTGCTGTGCCTTTACATGTTTGCTGCAGCTATCTATCTCTGGTAACTGGCATGGTGTGAATGGGTGTGGGTAGATCCCCACGGCCTGTGATGTAGTGTGTTTATCTCATGGAAACGCCCCNTTCTATTGGGCATTTTTATCTGTGGATTGTCATGAAGATGATTCCTCCCTAAATTATATTAATTGATAATAATAATGATAGCTTATACAGAGTTTTGATGAATAAAAATACAAGGAAATGTTTCACAGCTAAGGCCTATGAGTTCTACCTACAGAGCTGTTTTAGATTGCAGCTCAGGTTAATAATTAAGGAAAACATTTGAATCCCCAGGAGCCAAGCTGGCTCTAATTCTGTTAATACCTGCAGTCACAGGTTTCGGTGTGCACCATNAGCTGAAACAAAGCTTCAAAATAACTTCATGTTAGACCAGATGCTTTGTTAATAGTTTTAAGATGAATAACTCAGAAAACAATCTAAAGTTCACAAGGACACATAGCTGAGCTGTCTGATTCATGACGCCAGGGTAGAAAACACAAAGCAGCCATTTGTTGGTAGCTGATGTACTTTCCTTCCTAGGTCTGGTTGATGATCAAAGTGAAGATTAATTCCTTGTAACCATTCCTAACCTCAATTTTTTTGATACAAAAAACTACTGATGAATGGGTACATACCCTAAATATTCAAAGTTCAGCTGACTGACTGTTTTTTACGTATAAAAGTTTAGGTTTGTGACTCTCTTAAGAGTCCTTATAAGATTAGCTTTCAAGATAGATAATAGAGTGATTATTTCTTTGTAACTGCAATTTGCAGCCTGCTAACAAAAGAGTTGACTAAGAAAAAGTGCTCCTTGCTTGCTCATGTTTTATTAATCTGTGACAAGTAAATTAAATGTATTGTATGTGGGTTGTAGGGATGACTCTTTTTAATCATGTAAGGGAGATGAAAAACATGTTCTCACCTATCATCATTCACTTGAAAAATGGAATGTAACCTCATTGTGATCCTTATATTGCCTGAAAGATTTTATTAGGGTATATAAGCTGTAGAGGGAAAAGAGAACAAAGAACAAGAGAATAAAGAAGGAAACCATCAAGAAAGCATGTAAATGTCTTTTCCCTAACCACCTCAGATAGAGAGGTCTTAGTTTACACCCATGTTGTGGATTCCTTTCCAGCCCTATGTTGCCTGGAGGCTGGTCACGAGGTGGCGATACCTAAGGGTCTCATTGTAACACATACAAGCCCAAAACCTCTTCATAGATCTAGTGATATCTCATTATATATATATCTCCATCTATACCTTCCATTTATTCTAAATGCAAAATCTCAATTATCTTTTATCAATTTAAAGTCTAAAAATAGTTATACATGTTGATAAGATATAAGTCTAGGTGTGATTTTGGGGGACGAACATTTCCTTATGTAATTGTAAGATTAAGGATGGGTACTCTGCCCCAACTACTGGCAAGAAATAATGGTGGAAAGGTACACAGGACAATAGTTACAGGTAGTTCAGCTCAAAGCAACTCTTAAATCAAGCCTAGCAAACAAAATTTCTTGATTCAATTTCTAATCCTAGGAATAATTCTTTGCATCTCTCTGTTCTACCCTTTATCCTCTTTTATTAACCTACAGCCTACTTCCCATGAAATCCAGAGGATTCAAGAGTCTCTCTTCAATTTTGTACCCTCATTTCCTATCTGTTCAAGGTGCTTCTAATAAAATAATTTTAACAGGAATCTTAAAGACCTTCTGTGTATTCCATGAAGATTCACTCCATTAGTTTAAAAGTCACATCCACTGATATTTTTGAGATTATGCTCAACTGAGTAAGGGTAACACCTTAAGCTTCTAGAAGATTTTAATGGATTAAGATTTGCAAAACACTATGAAGAGTTAATGACATAGAAATTCAGGACAGGAAAGTTGACTGATAATACCTGTAGATTGTTAGGTTCTGGGACATTTCTTATAGGAGGATCAACGTACCTCCTGAGTGCTATCTACCACTTTGAGATGCAGGAGAACTGACCTGCAGATGGAATCTTCCAGCCCCAAAGCACCCATTCCACCCTATGAAATATCCAAGCTTCCCTTCCACCAATACACACCCTGACACATATGCAGTCTCCACTCCCACAGAGGGATTGTGGTCCTTCAGTTGTTCTGACTAAAGAACAACTCACTTCTGAAGATGCCTGTCCACTTTCTTTTATTTCCCCATCACCTTCAACAACACACTCTGATATTCTGAAAGCATCTTTTGTGTGACTGAACATTATTGATCATTTCATATTTTGGAATTTTTAACAAAAGACTGCACAATCATACAGTCATTTCTCTACACTATATCTTTACACTTTAGACATCCGTTTATGGTTTTCAGATGTTTTTGCAACTTGAAAAGGCTGAGAATTATCAAAAGCATTAAGTCTTGTTTTTTTCTGTTTAATTCCCCCCCACATACACCCCAGCACTTTGCTGTTAACAGCAAGAAACCAGGCAACTTGGCAATTTCCCTAAACTACATATACAAGAAGTATGCCAAAAGTTCCACTTGTAAATATATATATATATAAAAATTGAAAGTTTTCTGCCATGGAGTTCATTCTCCCTGAACTTTCCTATACCAGGTTCTTTATATAAGTTTTTTGGGGGAGGGGCAGTGTTCTTAGTGATATTTCTACCACGAGTTACTTTTGCTTCAGCAGTAACCATCATTATCATGTTCCTAGAAAGAGAGGTGTCTCTCTAGCATGCTTTAACACCAGGGGAGGACAGGATTCTTGTTAATAGCAGACTATTTTGTATTCTAATTTTTAAAACTTAAGAACAATACTTCTGTAACGTCAAAATTATCTGTGATTCATTTATTGACTGGATGAATAAGAAATAAGAATGCAATGCTAGAATCCAGTTGCAGTTTGGATCACATTATACTGGATCACAGTATACAATCACAGTATACAATCACAGATACTGGATTGGTCCACAGCTGTTGTGTAAAAATGTACTGATCTGGTCTTAAACTCACTGAATTAGTCCATAAGCAGGGTGCTTATGTGTTATCCTGCCAGGCTTTTGCCTCAGGTCAGGAGGGTGAGGACTACTCAGCCTACGGACCCCCCCTCCCTATCTGCCATCCTATGAGGGAGACTGTCTAACTCCTAGTCCTTCAAGGTTATTCACAGCTGTATCCATGCCAAAAGGGCATGGTAAATGGAAGATTATGTCATAATCTAGAGAATTGAATATGGAATCCACTTTCTGCTTTCACTGTTTTTTTAGTGATGATGGAAACTATAACAATAGTCAATTTTAGATCATAACCATAAATAGACATTAACGGGGTATGGTAGTACATTTAGTAATTCCAGCACTCAGGAAGCTGAAGCAGGAGACCTATGAGATCAAGACCAACCTGGGCTATATGGTAAGATCTTCTGTTTTTAGTTGATAATATTAGAAGTATTTATACTTTCATTCTTCCTTTAGCAGCCTAAACATTTCATGAGTATATTTAAGATTATTGAGAGTCTTTGAAGAGTTTTGAAGACAAAGAGAATTAAAATTCACAGGCTGAAGAAATAGGTCAGTGCAAGAGTATTTGCCTAGTACTTGAATTTCATTTCCAACACCAGAAAACCAAATAATATATTAGAGAGTAAAATTCAAGTATCAAGTATGTAAANGCAATATGCTGAAAGATGGAGTAAGTTATAACTAAAAACACCTTACTTGAGGAAAAAAAATCCATCCCCAAATTAAAATAATAAAACTGAAACACAATAAAAAACTAAAACTAATAGGTTTAACTTAAAGGTCAAACAGCATCTTCACATTGACATAGTTAGAACATCAAAGTAAAATGTTATTAAAGTGTAAGGATGAAACTAACTCTTTAGAATATTCCTCTAAATGAAGACTATCAGGAAAAATCACTACTCTAATTTCTGCCCTCCATTCAGAAAGAAAGCTACCGTTGTCATAATCAAGACTGGGAAGAAGGTAGTTACTTCCTGAAGAGGTTACAGCAACCCACAAATAACTTGCAATTGAATCAGACAAAGAACTCACAGTGGTGACTTTGCCCTTTCTCTTGACCGGAAGAAATGGGCATGCTTTGACCTGGAGATCTTTAATGGCAGCGGTTACTGTATTGCTTTCAGGTTCACTTTTATAGCAAATTTCACACTGTGTTGTAACGACTAAGGCAGGAGCATCATGTCTTGTCATGTCAGCCACAAACACAATCTCGGGGTTTTTTATAAGAATATTAGTTTCCCACGTCCCTAAATCCTGTACAGGTGCTAAAATAGAAATAAATACATACATATTAATTACACACATTACTTATGAAGAGTTAAGAACAGTTAGTTACTTCATTCAACGTGAAATATAAAATTTTAAAAACTCATCTATTCCAAAGACATTTATTGTGCATTTCTTTGGAGATAGGCAATATCCCCCTCCCCGCCCACAGGGATGGAAACAGACGTACCTTTGCATATGCTATGCACATGCTCCACCATCAAACCTCCATTTACTTAGAGAAATAGGAATCAGAGTATGGGGAAAAGTCTCTGCTGTTTAATGGTAGAATTGGATCTAAATCAATTTCCAATTCTCAATACTCTTTCAACTATAGCATAATAAATATGTAAAAGATAACAGAAAAACTTGAAAAACCAAAAAAAAGATAACAGAAAAATTATATGCTAAAATCTACAAGCGAATATAAAAGTTAATGAGTATTTTAAATTAAAACATCATATTTAATGTAAAGAACAGCTGGTTCATTATCTCTCCTGCTTGTTACTGACTGAAGAGAATTATTACTTACTCAAGTCTCATAATTTCAAATCCCATAATCACACCTTCCAACAATGAAGGATAGGCAGAGTGGCATGTGTTGCTCATCCCAGCAGTGAGGAGGAGAGAGGCAGGAGGGATTAGGAGTTCCTCAGCTTCACGAGTGAGTTTGAGGACAGCAAGAACTACATGAGACCCTGTCTCAAAGACACAAAATCAAAACACTACAAACTACAGCCAGGTGGTGGTGGTGCACGCCTTTAACTCTAGCACTCCAGTAGCAGAGGCAGGTGAATCTCTGAGTTCAATGCCAGCCTGGTCTATAGAGAGAGTTCCAGAACAGCCAAGGCCACACAGAGAAACCCTGTCTCAGAAAAAAAAAAAAAGTATGTGTGTGTGTGTACATATATATTTTATTTCTTTTATTAGTATTAAATTTTATGTATTATTTATATACATACATATATAGAGACTTTTAATTTATTAATGTTACTCTGAACATTGAAAAGACTAGTTGGAATAGCTATAGTTGCAGCAATAAGACATTAAAAATGCTATTTGGTAACAAACCTTCTTTAGTAGTCCAAGTTTGAACACTGGTTTCTAAAGCCATACTGGTCATGTAGGCATCAAAAAAGACATGTGCAACAGTCATCAGAAACTCCACACTTGCACAAACATACATCTCTTGGGCAACTACATCAGTCACATAAACATCTCTGATTCTTCTATACTTTACATCCACCATGTCCTTTTTGTCAAACCCAAGCGTCAGTCCTATCATTCTGAAAAACATAATGACAATTCATATGTATGGGTAACTTGAAAATAACCAAACACACCAATAAAGCTTAAAGACCCATCTATCCTTTTACTGACAGCAAACAAATATTCTGAGAGCATGTCTCATGGAAATAATGAACTTAAAGAACTTCTGCCATATAACTGTTTCACAATAGGGGGGAAAAAAAACCTATGTCTGAGAAATTATAAGAGTTCTGAATATCAGTTTATATATTCTTCTCAATTTCATGCATTTCCCATCTAATTGCACTATTTATTTCTAAGTATTCAATAAATCCATCAACATTTCAAACACGAACAGATACCATAATGTACTGAACTGAAATACTCAAGACCCCTCATGAATACACATCAAGGCAATTTTGAGTATAAGTTCTATAAGAATGAAGCTATCTTTCCACAATAGCTCAAAATTATGATAATACATACCTAGGAGTGGTTTTCATGACATGAGGCCTTTTATCATCTAAAATACAGTTTTTTAACGAGAAAGATGAGAATGTAGAGCCATCTGTATATAATTTTAAACTACTTGTAATATTCTCCAATTTAAATTCAGCAAGGTGTAGAGAAGGATCACGGACATCTGTAAAGAAGGCCTGTGGAAAAGAAATCCACATAAAAATTACACAGAAGCATAGGATTAAAGTATACTTTGTGATATGACTATCTGTAAGTTATGACACTGGCTTACATGAAACATCAAATTCTCTATGAAACATCAAATTCTCTATTTTGTTTCTCTTTTAATTTTAATGTATTTATTCTTGTAGTTGCTGAGAGGGTCACCTGTATAGCCCTGGCTGTCCTGGAACTTCCTTTACAGTTCATGCTACCCATGAACTCTCACAGTGTGTGCCACCATACCCGGCCTTCTCTTTTTATTCTTTTCTGGATGCCAGGCTCTCAACCCTGTGCATGGCCTTGTGTATGCTAACCAGACTTCACTGTAACACTGAAAGCCTCAAATTCTCTACTTTCAAAAGGATATCTAAATAAAAGGCAAAAAAAAAGTACTACTTTCAAATTTTGGTTTTCATATTTTTTGCTATATGAAAGATAACTCATTTAAAAATGAAAATTTATGAAGTTATTACTGAAAATATCAATCTTTTTTTCAGAAGAACATACACTACAAAATACACACAAAATAGTAAAACTATTATTTAATAGTTATATATCCTGTTTTATTTACATAATTTCCCTTCAAATACAGACATAGTTTCTCTTCTTCAACTTACCTGTTCAGGCCCTGGACTGTAAAGTGCCATAGTGAGATAATCAGTTCTGAAACTCACATTCAGTGTCGTGTTAACTTGAGAAGTCTGTGGGTGTATCTCCACCACAGCAGCTGTCACCACAGTAGCTGCCATAGAATTAAAGGTGAGGAATGGGAGAAAACAACTGTAAGAGCAGGTAATTAAAGTACCCATTAGATATACCAAATTATAAATTACATGAGTGCAGTAAAATGATATTCAAGAAAATTCAAAAGGTTAGAAAATTCAGACATGGAAGTCTGGATTAAATTCTTCCATAACTGGAGAGAAAGAATTAAACACACAGCTTCTGTTTCCTCTTAAAGATTATAATGCTACTTTCATAATATTAGAATTATGAACATGAGGATTATTTTAGAGATTAAGTAATGTATAAAACACANAGCATCTAACAGTTTATATTCAAATTTTTTTAAAGAAACTAAGACAAAACAATGTATTTTAGATGTCATTTTAAAACTTGTTCTAATTGGGATTCAAATTTTTATTTTTTACACACATTTTAAATCAAAATACATACCCATGTATATATTAATTGGGCTTATAATACAAACACAACAATTCTTAGTTCTCACTTAATCTAACTCCAGACAAAAGTACCACTATGTCAGGTAATTTATATTAACTTAGATAAACTTACATAAAATGAAATATACACGTATCAACTGAATAATTTAATGAAGTACTTTAAAAGATCTATTTTAATTTTATGTGCATGAGTGCTGTGCCTATATGTCTGTGTACAATGTATATGCAGTGCACATGGAAGCAAAAAGAGGGCATCAGTTTCACTGGAACTGGAATTACAAAATTGTGAGCTGTCATGTGGGTTATGGGAATTGAACTCAGATCCTCTGGAAGAGGAGCCATTGCTCTTAGCCAACTGA
>LZPO01046556.1:0-10467 GCA_001675575.1 Neotoma lepida
ATCTTTTGCAGCTTACCTCAGATCTAAGTAAGAAACAGGAACTTATTCTTAACTACAAACAGAAACCTTAACTTACTCTTTAACTACCTTAACTGCAAATAGAACTCTTAACCTGCGAAGTATATTTTCCTGTTTTGGACTCACAGTAGTGTTAGATGAACATGGTCAAAATGCATTGTATAACCATATGGAACTTAAAAAAAAAACATAAATGAACAAGAAAATGTCTTTGGAACAGAGCACTGATACTCCGCTTTTTTCCAGACTCCGAAAATGGAATTAAAGACAGCAAAGATGAAGAACAAACTTTATCAGAGCAGACATCCACTTTCTCTTTGATGAGTAACTGCACCAAACCCTTAGTTTCATGGGGTCTTTCTTATCACTGGGGGGTGGGGTCACAGATTCCCTGCATTCAGCAGAGACCATTTCACTGAGGCTTGGAAAGTTTGGGTTTTTCTCCAACTCCACCACTAGAAAGCCTCTCAAATACTTGTTCTCCACCTCTCCTTAGAATCCAGAAAAGAAAAAGAAGATGAAGAAATGGAGGACAATGCTGGAGTGGCCCCTGCATCGCATCCAATACTAACAGGTAATGTCAATCCCAAGGTACATGCAGATGCTGTTTGTAATAAAGTGGATTTTAGAAGTCTTTATTGGATTCAGGACTAGGATCACAGCCAAGAAGGTCATACAGCAAGGCCATTACTATCACTGACATGTGTCCTGATAGCCCATATTTTGAATGATGTTAATAATAACTTTACATTTATAAAACACTAAGGATTTCAGAAAATATTAGCACAAATAAGATGTGGTTAAACATGTGAGTATACTGTCTTAAAATTTATATATATGTATGAATATATATATGTATATATATATACATATATATATATATAATTACCTAACATGGTATGAGTCACACATTCCTTGTGTTCACCAAACTGATGAACTATTGGGATTCATTAAGGAATTACAATTGTCTAGAAGGAGAAGTAATAGTGTGTGAATGATTTATTTTCAGAAGTTCTTGACAAACTAAGGAATAAAAGCTTTGTGATTTTTCATGTTTGCATGCTTATGCCTTATATTAAATGAAATATCAAATTGCTGTTGTCAATATTTGATTTGCATAACAGTAAGAAAAATAAATCAAGATCAAGATTCCCTTACCAGTGAGTTTATAATTTAGTGAGTGCTGATATACAATAATCATGTAAGAAGGATATGCACTCAGACGTTTAGCAAAGCCCACCCTCACTGAGAAGATATGCTAGTATATAACTTAAAGGTGCAAAGGGAATTGTACGAAGCTAATGAGCAAAACAGGAAGGTAGAAGCAGGGTAGAAGCCCCGAGACAGGAATGAACTTGCCATGTCACAGGTCCATATGGAAGGCTATAATCTGACAGTGAAGTAAGAAACTAGAAGTGAAATAAGTAAAGCTGTAAGTTCAGAGTCAGAGGTATGCTGCCTAGAGACTGTTCTCAGTGGAAAAGGAGTCTACTGTCACAGACGTGTGTGTGTGTGTGTGTGTGTGTGTGTGTGTGTGTGTGTGTGTGTGTGTGCGCGTACGGTGTTATTCACAAAACTGCTTTCATTAAGAGTTGTCATTGCTGAAAATTGAGTCAAGTGGCAGACCCACAGCTCATCCCAGTCACCTATGAAAGTTGACACCCATCACTGAAATGTGTTTCAATGTGTGTGAATATTAACAAATGCTTTGTGTATAAGCTGTTTGTTTCATTTCAGCTTGCATATCATGAATCAGCAAATAACAGAAAATAAGAGAAAGATAATGAATAGATTTTTCTGACTGAGAATATGATTTTCGCTTCTTGTTAAAATGTAAAAAAGGTGACTCTGGCTAAAGGCTTAAAGAAAATTTTCAATCTTCCACTTCTCACCTTCCACTTGTCCTTTCTTCCTTTTCTTTCCTTTCCACTCTATTTCATAGTGACACTTCCTTCCTCTTTCACACCTTTCTATCTTTTATTTTGTGTTCTATTTTAACATCTTTGAATACATTCACTTCCTTTCATACTTTCAACTCCCCTTTTATATCCCTTTCTGTGTTAAAATTAACATTTTTTAGTAGAGCCAAACACGTTATGAAAGAGCAAGAAGAGAGAGGGGAAAGGAGGGGGAGACAAAAACACAAAATCCTAAATAAATAACCCAGTAAAATTCTTGTAAGTGAGTAAGAAGGTGTAAAATTCAAATTATATAGAGAGGTAATGTCCTTAGAAAGAATGTACCTTCTCTTGCAGTATGACAGAATCCATGCAGATAGAGACACAGGTAAATGGATGATTTCTTGCATATAGAGACCAGAAGGCTCACTGCCCTTTGGGAAATCAAAGAAATAAGAGCAAATATTTTCAAGAAATTGAAGATATGCAGTCATTAGCAATGAGTAACTTTTTCCTTTTTCTACTGCCAGACATAGTGCTAGATTCTGGGAACACAAAGATAAGTCTTCTTTCTGTTTTTTAGTTTACAAGCAATAAGCATAAAAACATGGAAGAATTCATGTGATTTTTATGGGAAAGGAATGCAATGTTGTCCACATGGTCTGGATGTGAGGGTGCATATTTTGCAATAGCTAGAACTTTAAAGAACATCTTAGGCTGATACAGGCTTCCTGTCACTGGCATGGTCTGAAGAGTAATAAAAGGGTAGAAAATTGAAATATCAATTTCTAGTATAATTAAACTAAATGAAACTAAACTTTCTTACAAAGTTTAGATCCCTGAGTTCATGTGATTCAAACATGTTGAATCTGAAAGTCTAGCCAAAGTTGTAAATACTAGAAAAACATAAAATGGCAGGGTCAGTGATAAACATAAATAAAAAGGAGGAAAAAAATCAATACTTTGGCTTCAGTCACTTTATATATGAAGATGTCCTCCTCTCATTACAGTTTTCTGAGGAACAGCAATTGAGCACTCCAGAACAATGAACATGTGGCCTTGCATGTGTGCATGACTGTGGGGCCATTTCAATTCTTTGGTTCTGTTTTCTCTTTTAGCTCCTCAGGGAATCCAGAGCACAGAAGCCCATGATGCACTGAAACTTTGTCCTCGTGATCAGTTCTATAAGGTGAAGACAGAAAAGGCAAAAGAGGTGATGAGCTTTGGAAGCAGGGGACTGGAGTTACCCAAGTTAGATCATATTGACTCTTTCTAGTTCTTATAATGGATTCCTTCAGATAAGAAAAAGGACATTGGACTTCATCAAGTGATACTCATCTTAGATTTCCAATTTTAAATCTCATCTCAGAATATGTCCTCAAATCCACCCTACCACATAATCCAAGCCATGTCCCTAGCCAAAATTAATACCATACTCAGCCCCAGATACGTTTTCAGTCTCAAGTCTTACCATTTCATCAGCTGAACATAACTCCATCAGCAACGTTCTGTTCATTATAACTAGTTTTTGTCAGCTTTGTTTAGATTTTGGAGGAATGAGGAGGGCCCTTGGTCAAATCACTCTGTGTCTGTTAACTGCAGATATATCCAGTGATGGAGAAGGAAGGCCGAACACGCTTGGCTCTCATCATCTGCAACAAAAAGTTTGACTACCTCTTTGATCGAGATGATGCTGAGGTTGATATTTTGAACATGCAAGAGCTACTTCAAATCCTTGGATATTCAGTGGTGCTAAAGGAAAACCTTACAGCTCAGGTAAGCAGAGAGCAGAGAGTAGAGCAACCTTCCCTGAGCTATTTTCAGCTTCACTTTTGATATCAACAAGAACAAATATGTCAGAGTACAGGAATTACATCTCCTCCAGGATAGGATTTCCTGGATTTCTACTGTTTCCAAAGCATAGTCTCAGAGAATATTCACATAATACCCATGCAATATTATTTCTACAAGACAGGGGGTCTTTCTTAAGTGCCAGTCTGAGTGTCTCTATTACCTGATGGTCTGAGGGAGGCAAGAATAAACACATATGACTTTAACAATGTCAGAGCAAAATGTCTAATTATTGAGAGTTATACAAACTCTTGTGGTTTCAGTTCTCTCTAAAGCAACCAGGGTGAATTCGGTTAAAGAATGTAACACTTGATTATTGTTTGGCATCATATTTTCAATTTTTATCAACATAAGCTTTTCTATCTGCCTCTTCTTTTAATGAGAATTTCCTAAAACCTAATTGTGATAGAGTTGGTTTTGATTATATTCCATCTCTTAGAGTCTTTAGAAATCAAAAATCCGTTTTAATTCCATAGGGCTATAAACTATCTAAACAGGAAAATTTCACTAATTTTCACATCTTGTATATATATACACATATATATACACATATATTATATATATTATTTATATATATACATTTTTATATATGTATATATAAATAATATATATATGTAATATATATTATTTCTCTTACAACACTACTCGGCACAAACCACTGAATTCTAGAAGTTATTTAATTTTTGTGAACTTCCTCTGTTATTTGGATGCAAACTCTACATGAGGAATACATTTGAGAATGACTCTAGAGTCTTTTCAGGAAATGGAGGCAGAACTAAGGCAGTTTGCTGGCCGTCCGGAGCACCAGTCCTCTGACAGCACATTCCTGGTGTTCATGTCCCACGGCATCCTGGAAGGAATCTGTGGGGTGAAGCACAGAAACAAAGAGCCAGACATTCTTCATGATGACACCATCTTCACAATTTTCAATAACTCTAACTGCAGGAGTCTGAGAAACAAACCCAAGATCCTCATCATGCAGGCCTGCANGGGCAGTGAGTATGAGTTGGGCTCTGGGGTGTGGTTCTGAACTTTCTTCTATGAGTCTAGTGGTGTACATGTCATGTTCTAGAAGATAAATAAGGGGAACATTTTAATGTTAATGTTGTGTTCAATCCAAAAGAACTATCTTATGTCCCATGTTTCAAAGGAATAACAGGTAGCCTAGAATAATAAGAAATGGCCCAGTCATTTGTTAACATTATTGTTCTAGACACGATGAGTATTGTATTGTTCTTGGTCAGTGGAAGTTTCTCTAATACTAAGATATTTTGGGGGCTGAGGAGATGGCTCAGTGAGTAAGAATGCTTACTGTGCAAGAACTAATCCTAAGAACCTATGTGAAAAGCTAGGAATAGCATGTATTCACATAACCCCAGGACCATAGAAGGTAGAGACAGGCATATTACTGATGTTTGTTAGCTACCAGGTTAGTGCCAGGTTCAGTGAGAAACCCTGCCAAGAGAATAAGTTGAAGAGTGGTAGAGCAAAATAATTGGCATAATTCTTTTTGGCCTCTGAGAATGCACATTGACATGGATAACTTGCATTCATAGATGTACATGCACCTCCCCGTATAACATGTGCACATAGATATTCATATGTTCAATAAAATCACCATCCAATGTACCAAATGAGAATATAATGGCAGCAAATATACTTTATCTCTGTGGAGTGTGTGTGTGTGTGTGTGTGTGTGTGTGTGTGTGTGTGTGTGTTACATTTGTTTAAGAAGTGCACTCTCTCCTAGGACATAATGGAATTGTTTGGATATCCACAAGGAAAGGGATAGCCACTGCTGATACAGATGAGGAGCGTGTGCTGAGCTGTAAATGGAATAGCAGCATAACAAAGGCCCATGTGGAGAAGGACTTCATTGCTTTCAAATCTTCTACCCCACGTAAGTGAGCTCAGATGTTCTGAATCTGTTAGTAGAATTTTTATACAACATGCTTGGCTGAGCTCATATACTTTCAGTGAATGTTCTGTGTCTAATTATTGGGATTTTTCAATGGTGGAGATATTTAAAGTATTTGGATGATCATAATTAGATTTGCTTAGAAATTTTCAATGTAAACAGATTGTTTTGAGGAATCCAAAATTCAGATATTTAAACTATAAAAAAGTGAATGATATTTCACTTTGACTTGTTTTTAAAATATATCAGTGACACATCAATCCATAACATTCTCTGTGATTTCCCCAAACTCAATCAGTAAAAACTGCTAGGTCCATAGCAAATACTATGGTTACTCTTAGCCTATTATTTTAATGTATTTTGGGAAATTAGTTAACTCTGAAATGTCTGCCTTCACATTAACGTAGCCAACCAATGAGCAATGACCTCTCTGGGATAAGAAAAGTATACTAAAGGTGACATACAGCCCAGAAACATCATTCCCAGTGGCTGACAGTCAGTGTAGCCAAACACCCTTTTTAAGCAGTCTAGAACAGGGTTCTGTCAAGGATTTAGAGAGCAAGGCACCTTGAGACAACAAGTTTGCACAAATCATGGCTCCTTGCATACACATTCTGTGATTATATGGTCTTATGTGTGTAGGAATTATTTGGAGATGTTGATATGCAGATATCTGCAGTGAGCCTGGACATGTGACCTTTCTAATAAACATGGTGATATATCTGCTGCTGATACATTGCCACATGTGAGCAGAGAGAGATTAGAGGACTCTCCAAGTGTAGACCAGAGAATGAAGGCTGCACAAACAGTTACCACCACAATGAGATAAGACACACTTTTATTTGTTTTATGTACTGAAATTTTAACGAGATTTTATTTGAAAGAAAATTATATACTTTTAACTGACAAAAGAAACTAAAACTTATATGTGATCTAAAAAGAACACTGAAAGATTGTTTAGTGGTGAAAATAAAGTCTAGTACACAAAGTTATTTCATTAAGATTGTGTATTCAAAATATTGTGCTACAATTGAGCTAATGAAAAGCACATGTTTTACAATGAAAGCACATGTGGACACTAACTTGAACTAACTGCAGCTTGTGAGGCAGACATTAACTGGGAGGGAAAACATGGGTACATTGTAATAGAAACAGCGATAGGCCCTTGCATTAGATGCTATAAAGGGATATTTGGCTCATAGGATAAAGAGGTTATCCACCCCAAGAGAAAGAAAGGTGGTATTCTATATGGTATAAACAGAGTCTATGGAGGACTTGAGATATAGAAAAACTTGGCAGAAAAGACAAATTTTCATCAGCACAGAATCAAGAAAGAGGCTGGAGACAGAGGCAATGGTCAGATAAGGGAAGGTCTTAGATGATCTTTCATGGTAATAATTTTGGTGAGGTTTAAACAATGAGATGATGCAGATATAACTCTAAAATAAATGAAATGCAGTACAGTGAGAATGGATGCAGAGAGGCAGGTAAGACTGCAATTACAGAACTGCGACCCAGAGACGATGAATGTAATGTAGGGTGAGCAAGTCAATGGCTCCAGTAGTTAACAATGCAGTCAGTATGACTCAGTGGTTTAGTTGATTCGATTAGGGAAAGATGGGGAATATGGAGGTTATACAAGAAGATGATTATGGTAAATTCATTTAAAAGGATATTTTATTTTTCATAAATATTATACTATCTTGTTTCATAGCATGGCAAATTTTATTTAGCAGAAACCTATATGGAAGGATATACTACAAATATTTTCTGATACTTTACAAATTAAAATGTTGAGCATTGTGACTACTTTAAAGGGGAAAAATTTAATTCTGTAAGAAAGCTTGAGACAGCCACGGCATAGCTTGGGATGAAACCATCAATAAAGAGTTGAACTCTTGTATATTTCTCAGAAGACATCTGCCAGAAAATCAAGTTTGGGGATTTTAAGTTGTCAAAAAATATTTTGTGTAGACAAATTTCTAAACAATCTTATTAAATGAAAAACAGGGAGCCAGAATTTGGGATTAAAGCCTGAGAGAGATCAGAGAAATAGGAAGAGCCACAGCTAACCTCACCTCACCAACTCCGCAGCTTCCAAAAGAGAGCATGACTTCTTGTATACACACATCTATATACCTTTCTGTTCTATTCTCTCCTTGGCTCTCTCAGCCCAGCTACATCACTTCCTCTTCCTGCCCAACTCTGTCACTTCCTGTTTGTCTGTATGGACCTCCAAACCTCTATGGTCAGTGGTGGGATTAAAGGTGTGTGTCACCAGGCCTGGCTCTGTTCCCCAGTGTGACCTTGAACTCACAGAGATCTAGACAGATCCCTGCCTGCCATCTAGACAGATCCCTGCCTGCCAAGTGATAGGATTAAAGGTGTGTGCTACCATTGCTTGACTTCTGTTTTTACTTGTAGTGGCTGGTCTTTTCCTCTGATCCTCAGATAAATTGTATTGGGGGACACAGTATATTGGAGGACACAATACATCACCACAATTTTACAATCCTAAATATAAATAAAAACAACAGGAAATTGAAAATAGTTGTTAGAAAAATTCTTGGAGTGAGGATGAAAAAACTCTTAGAAATGAAGACTATAGATGGAAAAGCTAGCCAGTGTACTTGACTCATCAGGTCTCCAAGAGGAAAACCGGAAGAATGGATTCCAGAGCTATCAGTAAGGCTATGTCAGAGATGACAATTTCTAATGTGAATGATGGACCAGGTGCAGGTGAGGCCTGATAAATGAATTTGATTTAGGGATTGGGAAATCTTGGGTGACAGGGGGCTGGTCCGTTTTATGATACTGGTAGAAGATCTAGGAGGGAGAAGCCAGACTGGAGTGAGCAGAATCGTATAGAACAGAGATGCAGAAGAACACAAGATTTGAGCACAATAGAGGAAAGAGGCAGCTAGATGCTGGTTAAGTGGCAGTTAGAGAACTGCCACTCTGTGTTTTAAGAACAGAAGCTTAGATCAAGTGGCAGAGCAAAAGTCTTCCTAAGGAGATTGTTCAAAAGGAAAATAAGTGCAAAAAATTTTAGCAGGAAGCAAATGGGGTGAAGAAGTAGGGAAGCAAGTACTGGTCGAGATGGAAGGTTTTCTCCATCATGAAGTTGGTGCTGGATGGAATCTGCTTTTTTACAGGACTTGCTTGCTGGAGGTCTTTAATTTGGCCTTGCCTATCAAAAAACCTATGTGGTTTTATGATGGAATGTCTACAGATTTCCTATGTATCTTTTATGGGACCCTACGGTCTCAGCTTTACTCAGTTTTGGCCTCTTGTCTTTTGTGAATCACCCAGTCATACTTTGTTCCTAATAAACTGTGGTGTCAAGAGTCTTCGGCACTTCATCTTTCACCATTCTCATGCTTTTATTTGCAGATAATATTTCTTGGAAGGTAGGCAAGAATGGCTCTCTCTTCATTTCCAAACTCATCGACTGCTTCAAGAAGTATTGTTGGTGTTATCATTTGGAGGAAATTTTTCGAAAAGTAGGGTTTTGTTTTAATCTTTTATGTCCTTGACTACTGTGAAAAGCCACATGCCAAGAGCCATAAATGGTTTTATTTTAACGCTACTTATTATACTCCAATTTATTTAATGAATAATTTTCTAGAATACCACATAAAACAGTATTTGTTTTTCCAAAGCCTTCTGATTTGTACACTTTTGCTTCACCACTTTTCATAACTTACTAAGTCATTCTGTCTGCACAGTATCCCAGAAAAAGCTAAACATTCCTTTTGATGTACTACCTAGCCACAACCTTAACATACACGATGAGATTCTTCTTTCCTTTTGGCTGTGAATAGCAGCAAAAGAAGTTCCCTTCTTAGGAGATCTCTAAGGACTTTCTTCATTACTGCAGGTTCAACATTCATTTGAGGTCCCAGGTGAACTCACCCAGATGCCCACCATTGAGAGAGTATCCCTGACACGGTATTTCTACCTCTTCCCTGGGAATTAACTCAGGTGACACACATGCAGGTACATGTATGAGGGGAGTAGATGTGGGAACCCTTTTCCAGGCAGTACATAAAATCTGGCTAGGATGGAAAGTGATGATGACACACCAGCTTCTTCTTACTGAAGCTTTTCCTTAACGAAAAAATAAACCTTGGTTTTATTTGTTTTCAGCTATAGTATAATTATTGAGTGAGAAATAATTAGTCGTCTGGTAGCCAATTGGAAACCTATTGAGAGTTAACATTTTCTCTCTTGAACTCAATCAGTGAAGGAAAATATTTGGTTTTGATGCATTCTGTAATTGGAAGCTATGTACATGAATTATTTCTTATGAAGAAGCTGGTTTGTTGAGCCACATACTTTATGTTTGAGATGAGGACAGTCTGAGCCACCATGTAGACTGAGAAGGCATTGTCAGAACTATACTGAGGTAGCCATTGTCTACTAACCACCCTTCCCCTGGGGATATATGTAGTCCACATCCTTTCTGTCAACATATTTCTAACTTCAGAGACCATTCTAGCTGTATCTTAAATCCAGTACAGTGAAGGTCTAAGTATGCTTCTCTCTACCTTTCCAAGAAAAGTGAAATAATTATAACAAAAAAATTATTCTTTTAAGAAACTCATTTTCCATCAGGAAGTTCAGAACCAAGCTCTCTGTCTATTGACTTTCCACAAACATCAGAACTAAAAATAGAATCACAAGTGGACCAGTGAACAAATGAATCTAGAGAGACTATGCACTTTTCTCATTTTGTAAGAATAAATCATGCTCATTACAAAACAAATATGAGTCAGATTT
>LZPO01046558.1:0-10446 GCA_001675575.1 Neotoma lepida
GCGCAAAAGGAGAGTCAGATTTCAGATTTTAAGCTAAGGCTCTCATTTTCTAACAAGTTCTAATTTCTCACAAAAGCAGTCATATTTGAAATGAAATTTGAGGGAAGAAGAAAAGCGTGGTGTTTGGAAACAATCTATACCTATACAATAAAGCTTTAATGACTTTCTTCCAACGCTTTAATATAAGGCCTCATCCTGCGGTCTCTGTACGGGCTGAGGTCCCCACTGCTCCTAATGGGATTTTAGCTGAAAAAAGAGCCCTCACCAGCCATCTGCTGCCCAGTAGAGGGCGCTGCGAACTCACACATCCGTAGCAAGGCACCGGAATAGTGACACTCATTTTCATCGCCATGGTGATTCTTAATTAACACATGGCATCGGGTTTTTACTGATACTAATAAACTGGGGTGGTTGTGACCTTCATTAATAAAGTGTGTAATCATTTTGGAAATATCAAGAGTTAGAAACTATTTAGCTATTTCTTCGTGATATTGCACTGACCTGTGATTAATAAAAACAAAATCTAAATTGCAAATTATTCAAGCTCTTGCCCCAAGGCAAAGTTTTATTCCTTCTTAAAAAACAAAATCGAATATATATGTTTGTGATAGTTCTATGGTAAGAGAGCAACAGACTAACATCTATTATTTTTATGTGAAGAGAATCGAATTGCTTGATACATTTCTAGCAAACACGTTTTGGACACAGGGAAAGAGGATCTTAAGATGTTAAGGACAGTTTTTTCTAAAAATCCAACTTCTCGCACTCCAGAGACAATGGTTAAGAAGCCAAATGCAGAAAGCCCGAACTCTGGAGCTCTTGTTTAACACCAAGCTTTAATGGCCACTACGGGGCGCTCTCGATTCTATTATCTTTCTGAAGCCCGCAGCCCAGCAGGGCTCCTCTTCCAACCGAAACACTGCATTTACTGAAGTCTGGGAGTGTTTAGGAGTAATCAGAAACACCCCACAATTCTGCACAGATTTTTTTCCCAGTGACTGCTCCTGCCCGTTATGATGCAAAGTCCTTGGCTGCATCAAATGCAGGCTGGAAGAACTCAGCAATTTGCCTGAACAGCCAGACATAAAATGGACTTGTCGGGCCACACTGTTTCATTTTCACACAGCAAAGTAAGAAATTAAGAAATTCTATGTTTCTTTGATATATTTCTACTTTCTTCAGTGGTTTTATCGATCACTTTAGTACTGTACCTTTGTGTGATGTTTCATAGCTAAGCCAACAAGTAGATAAAATTCCTATATTTTCTTTGCTGAATGATGAATAAATAATTACTGTTATAAAAAATCTCGCTATTGGGGCTGAGAGGAGTGACTCAGTCATTAAAGTGCTTGCCTTGCAAACACGAGGACCTGAGTTTGGTGCTCAGAACCTGCATGAACATGCTTGGTGTGGTGGCGTGTGCTGTAACAGTAATCAGGGCTGGGAAGGCAGACAGACACAGGACGATCCCTGGGGTTTGCAGGCCACACAACCTAACCTAATTGAGGAACTCCAGGCCAGTGAGAGACCTCTGAAGCAGGTGATAGTCTTTCTGAGAATGACATCTGAGATCATCCTCTGGCTTTCACATGTGTAAATATATGTGTAAATACATACATGAACACATGCACGCACACACACAATTCTGGTTCTTGCACTAATTTTNTAGGGTTGGTCTGGCATGTCTCCAACTCCAAGATTTTATTAGTGTAGCTTTTCAGTACAATGTGTGGTAGGTTGTATTTACTTGAAAATATGGATTGCATTTTCTCCTGGTAAGGAGGAAATTCTCATGCACTGTGTGATCCTGTCCCTCTAGGTGGGAGGGGCTCATGAGGCTCAGGAGGTAAACAAAAGGTCACTTGCCTTTGAAAGCAGAAGCTTAGAAGAGTATAGGAGCCCCTCCCTTGCATTGTAAAAGGAGTAAACAGCTGCTTGGGAGTACACTGTGCAGCCTAGCCTCAGAGAATGGCATCCAAGGCTGGTGAGTGCTTGGAGNGCTGCTGCTTCTTGAGTCCTCTCTCTTATTGGGGTGCTCTTTTCGGTGATAAAAGTGTTTTTTTAGTCATTCCCATTCTCTAAGTGACCCTGTCCTTACCCATACTTCTGTTAGTAATCCTAATAAAAATTCATTTGTTCACCAAGTTGGACTTTGGTGCAATCATTACTTTGATTTTTCATGGGTTCACTTACTGGGGTGAGAAGGTGTGTGTGTGTGTGTGTGTGTGTGTGTGTGTGCGTGTGTGTGTGTTGCATCTTCCTAGGAAGAGTCTTCCACACAATGTGAACTCCATCATGTTGAACACGCTCAGTGGACTGTATGAAGAAGTAACAATGCCCTTCCATGGTGAGAACTTAAGCACAATGTAATGCCTCCTTCTCATCCCTTCTTCCACACCAGTGCACAAGCCATGCATAGGGATTAACCTCATAGCTACATAACAATTACCAGCATGTTTCTTGGGCAAAGACTGTATTTATCATCACAAAGCACTAGGGATTTGGGGCTGCTTTTTATTTAACAAGCTAATATAGAAACTGATGTGAGAAGGTGGGCTAAGCTGTAGGTGGAAAGAAAACACTAAGGAACTGAAAAAGAGGTGATCAGCATGAGTTAACTTTTCTGAAGTACCTACAGCTTGGAAGGCAAATGTTCCACTGGAAGAGCTTCTACTTTGGCCAGGAAAGATATTTAAAGGAATATTACCAGTGTGGCTTTCCTATTATTTCCTATATATGATAAGTTTGTTTTATTTATACATTTGGGAGATGACTGCTTGTAAAATATAATATAAAATAGTGATCCCTTAGTCCTGGGATTTCATATTTCACAAATGAGACTGCTTTTAATCTTCTAAATGATAAAGAAGAGAAATGGTTTCAGCCCAATTCACCAAATAGCACACTCTTGGTGAAATTATAGGTGTGACCACATGTCCTAAAGACACAAGTTTATTATAGCTGGTTAAATTCCCACTGCCTTTTTGTTGAAAATATTTTATTTTCATTTTAAATTTGTGTGTGTGTGTGTGTGTGTGTGTATGTGTGTGTGTGTGTTGTGCATTTGAGTGAGTTCAGTGTCTAAGGAGGCCAGAAGAGGGTGTTGTATCCCCTAGAGATGGAGTTATAGACAGTTGTAAACTGCTAGCCATGAATTCTGGCACATGTCTTTGGTTGGTTGATTGTACGAGACTGGATTGCAGTGTTAACATAACTGTCTATGGCTTGATAACTCTTAAGCCATACAGAACTTTCTCAAAATCCCCACACAGAATGGAATTTGATCCTTTCACACCAAAGTGTATTTTGACATTCATTGCCAGGATACTTTATAGATATTATCTGATGATTTTAAAGCAATTACACATGATAGTTATTAAAGAGAAAGCTATATTCTCATGTCTGATGGGGATGTCTTTCTGTATGCTGTGAATATGCATTGTCTGATTGGTTGATAAATAAAATGCTGATTCGCCAGTAGCCAGGAAGGAAGTATAGGTGGGATAATCAGATGAGGAGAATTCTGGGAAAAGAAAGGCTGAGTGAGGAGATGCCAGCCAGCTGCCCAAGGAGCAACATGTAATGGGACACAGGTAAAGCCACGGAACACATGGTGATATATAGATTAATAGAAATGGGCTGAGTTTAAGTGTAAGAGCTAGTCAGTAATAAGTCTGAGCTAATGGCCAAGCAGTTGTAATTAATATAAGCTTCTAAGTAATTATTTTATAAGTGGCTGTGGGACCGTGGGTCCTGGCAGGACCCGGACAAAATTTTCTCCTAACACATGTCATTATCTAATTTTTTTAAAGACAAGGAGAGAAATTTATATGAGAAATAGTTAAAAGTCATAAAAATTCATCATAAACCAGGTTAAAAAAGCAAGCTTACTGCCTGGATTCAGCCACATGGATTTGGATCTAAGGGACTAGATGAATAGACTTTTTTTTTTTTTGAATGAAGAAATGATGGTACTGGTATATTTCTCGTATAGGGTTAAAAAACAGAAAGTATTGACCCAAGCCATCAATTAGTGCTTGAGTACTGAGGTCAGGGGACAGATTTGGCAGAGTCAGCTCTGCTTGTTTTCTATTTGACCTCACTAGGTAAGCATGGACCTCTGTTCCCTATGTCCTGGGCTGTCCCATAACTGCTGGACTAGTGTGCTTTTGGATAGTTTTTACTTTTTACTGTTTGCTTTTACTTGTTAACCTTAGACTATAAATAAATTCTCCTAATTTTAGGTTCTAATAATAGCAACAAACGATATTTCCTCATATGGAATTAAAACATATTAGTGGCTCCTCTGAAGATATTTAAAATTAGTTAGAAATTTGTCTTCCAATGCTACATGGCAGTGGTATGTCCCTCCTAACTCTATGTACTGCTAATACTACTTTAAATCATTTAATTTTAACTGGAGACTAGGTTACCACTCCATGTGGAGATATTTCTAGTTGTTATATCTTGTGGGACAGCAATATGTGTACTACAGGCTTCCAATAGTTAGTGGTTCTATAATATGTAGGACAGTCTCCTTATAAACTGCAATTATTTGACTGAAAATGTCTATAGTACTCAGTTTGAGTTATCTATTTATACATGTATATATAAACCATATACATACAGATAAGACTCATGACTGACAATGTAAATCTATGTGAATCTTCATGAAATTATGAGGGTATAGTAGTCTGTTCATCCTACTTATCATAATCCTTAAAATGTCAAAGGTGTGTAGACGTTTTGCTCCCAAAGAAGTGTGAAGACACTGGGCTGGGATATGGGTTAGTGAGTAAAGTACTTCCCCACAAGCATGAGGACCTGAGTCCAAACCTTAGGGCCTACATAAAAGATGGGGCATGACTACACATGCTATTAAGCCCATTCCTGGGAAGGCAGAGTTACATGTATTCATGCGGCTAGCCAGTCTAGCCAATTTGGTAACTTTCAGGCCAATGAGAGTCTCTGTCTTGGAAAAACACAGATGGTACTTGAATGGTTGACACTTGAGATTGGGTGCTGGCTTCTGCATACACATATCTGTACCTACATACATCTGTACATTCACACACATGTACTTGCACACAAATGAACATGCACATGCGTGCGCACATATGTGAAAGTAGGTAGGCATGTGTGTGTCACACGCACACACATACACACACACATGTACACAAACACCTTTGAACAGGTCTGCTCTCCTTGTCAAATACAAAATGAAAGGATTTTTGAACATTCCTAATTCTTTAGACCATATTTGATTAAGATTCTCAGCATTTATGTCCTTGTAAAGATTGATTCCATTACTAGACATAGTTAAATCTTCCTAACTGTCTCTAGGCCCTGGTATTGAAGCAGGATAGTGATAACAGGCCTATATATTCATGTGGTCTTTGCTGCTGTAGGACTTCAATGCTAATGCCATGTTTAGTTACTGTTCTTAGCAACTATTAATGGAGAAATGAGAGGGAAACTGGTTTCTTTCAAAGCTAACATCTAGTGCTGCAGTCCCACTGTGCTGCGATTTTGCCTTTAAATGTAGTCTCACAACAGCTATTATGGCAAATTAGTTTCTTTCTATTAGTCAAGTGATTATACAGCAATCAGAACTGAATGCACACACTATTAGGTTGTTAATTATATTTGTGAATGTCACAGCCCACTTCATCTTCCTTCAGGACTCCTTGAGAGCTCTGCAATGTCTTTCTTCCTGAAAGGCGTGTTTTCCTGATGTTTAAATATGAATACCTTAATGGAGATTCTTCAAGTCAAGCTTAGAGGTGAACAGATGCCGAGAAGCATTTAAGTTCCTCATTTTGTAGGCCTTGGTTAGAACCCAGGTGAACAGTGAGTCATGCTCACTGTTAATGGCAGTTTTCTGGTGAAGGCTTCTGATTTGGCTGTCCATGGCTCCCGCCCACTTTTTAGAGGCTAGGTCTTTCGATCCCTGTCATTTCCCTGTCATAACAAAGACCAAATAGTAATGATTTGGCAGTGACTCAGTGACTACATTTAGAGAAAATTCATTCAAGTCTACAGAGATAACTACAAAGGAATTGGTTTTGCCTTTTCTAGGGGACAATGTGGGGAAGGTGAATATTTATTTTATTAGAGTTGCTTTCCATGGTACTTCATTTCTGCAGCTTTCACAGTGTAGTTTGTTTATATGCAGCTTGCTATTATCTGAAGGTAATTATTTTTAGGCAATGAATATTTATTGGAAGCCTGCCAAATTCTTCAATGTCCAGCCATTCTGTACAGCAGTAGCTTGAGAAAGCTTGGCAAATGGTCTCCAAGTGTCAGCAGGAGACTCTGTGACATATGACCTCGGAATGTTTCTGAGCCATGGTGCTTCAAACATGAGTTTCAACATAATTAAAGTCAGTCTTCACATGGTCAGTTATCTGTCCTTCCAACATGAAAGTGCTTTAACCACTGTAGCTTCCAATTTCCCCATTGAAATGCAGGCTGAATTTTACTATGCTTCTAAGATTTTTAGCATGATGTGTGGACCTTAGTACTGACCACTGAACAATAAAGACCACCACAGCCACCACTGCTACCATCTCCCTCACTCTCACCATCATATCATTATATCATATCATCTTATCATCGTATCAGCATAACATTATTTCACTATCATCATCATTACATCATCACTATCATATATCATCACCATATCATTACATCATCACTATCATGTGTCATCAGCATATTATTACATCATCACTATCTTGTATCATCACCGTATTATTACATCATCACTATTATATATCATCACCATGTCATTGCATCATCACTATCCTGTATCACCATCACGATCAACATCACCACCATCACCATCATTATCATCATGAGAAAGTAAACATTCCTCACTAGAGATATTTATTCAGAGACTAGTGCACTTCTATATTAGTATCTAGAATATTCACTGAACTCCATCAGACTTATCTGTATTCTTTTGTGATACTATGTATAACATTCTGCTGGTTAGAATTTCCAAAATGTAGCAACCAGGCAACTAATATTTGTAGACTTGAGCACCTTCACACAGAGTAGGCCAACTTACCTCTTCTGGAAATACATGAGGCTGACACCTGAGAATCCCAATTAACTTGCTGTAACTAAGGCCAAAGTACTCTGCTTTAAAATGGATTTTTTGCCCTCAAAATCATAGTTGCCCCCTTTAAGCCCTCTCTAAATTCCATATATTTTCCTTGAACTAATTCAGTCCAGAAATGCTGTGTGAATTCTTCATGCAACTGATTCTCTTGATTGTGTGTCACGGGGACACTCTTTGCTTCCTCCCCAGCCGTGTTCTGGACACCTGTGGAGCTGGAGGTCAGTATACCTGTATGTCTCCTTGGGTCTCCATAATCTCTGCTGGTTCTGAACTTGAGCTTTCACATGTTGTTTCTCACTTCAAAATGTACTTTGAAACAGCTTAACGTCTTTATTCTTCTCTGCCTCCTCTGCTAACAGGGTCATTTGGAAGTCTAATTTTATCTTCTCAGGGTGAGTGGCTCACCTTCTCTCCTACTTCTCTGGGCCATGTCACTGGTGGATATGACGAGTCCTTTCTTCCCAGCTAAGTGACGGAGAAAATTGTCAAAAGCTTCAGGTCCAATAGAATTCTGCTATTCTGCATGAGTTTCAGTTTTCAGAAATGAAAGGTGATTGAAATAAATGAAAACAAGTCAAAATCCTCTTTTGACTTTGTGGCTGTATGTGTTTCCTGTGTCTCAGGTCAGGATGTTTCTTCATAGCAGCTGAGCACCTATCATTTTAGATAGGTGTGTCCAGACTGGTCATTTGAAATGAAGGATATCTTGGTTACAAAGAACTTAAAGTGCCTTACCCTCCCAGCAGAAGGGAGGAAAAACTCCCAAAAGTCCCCAACAGAATGTTGTAAGGGCCATATATCAAGAATTTTGTTCTTGAGAATTAAGAAGTTTCCCAATGACCTAAGCAGTCTTTTTTTTTATTTAAAAGTTTTTTTTTTTCATTTCACATACCAACCATGGTTCCCCCTCCTTCCCCTCCTCCCACTTCCCCATACCTCCTCCCCACCCCAAGCCCTATCCCCTTCTCAGAGAGAGTAAGGCCTCCCATGGGGAGTCAACAAATCTGGCATATCAAATTGAGGCAGGACCCTCCCCACTACATCAAGGCTGAGCAAGGTATCTCTCCATAGAGAATGGGCTTCAAAAAGCCAGTTCATGTCCTAGGGATAAATCCTGGTACCAGTACCAGTGGCCCCACCAACTGCCTGAGCTACATAACTGTCACCCACATTGAGAGGGCCTAGTTCAGTCCCATGTAGTTTCCTCAGCTGTCAGTTGGGAGTCAGTGAGCTCCAACTAGCTTGGGTCAGCTTTCTCTGTGGGTTTCCCTGTTACGATCTTGACACCCCCCCTCCCTCTTTAAACAGTCTTCTTTTATTATTAGTTATTGTTAGTTTAACTAAACTTCCCTATCTTGTTAGCCTACTTCAATTCCATATTTATATAACAGCAACGCCTATTAGAACACATCTAAAATTTAACCTTTTAGTTTCCTAAAATCCAGGTATAAAGGCAATCTTGGGGGCCGAAGAGATGGCGTGAGGACCTGGAGTCAGGTTCCCAGTGTGACACAGAGAAGACAAGTATGGCTTCCTGTGTTTATAACCTAGGTACTGTGGGGACGTGAGAGGTGACACAATCAGAAAGATCATGGCAGTGGGGTTGGGGGTTGCTCACTGTCAACCTAGTAAGGGTGGGTGGGAGAAAGGCAAGCCTCAGGTGTAGTGAGAGACACTGTCTACTTAGACAGCAATAGAGGACATCTGATGTCCTCTAGCATATGCAAGGTACACACCCCTTCACTCTGCCCCATGTGCGTGTGTGTGTGTGCGCGCGCACACACACACACACACACACACACACACACACACACACACACACACAAACACAAGTGACTCTCACGCCAGTCCAAACGGAAAAGAGCAGTCAATGTGAGTGATACTATAGAATATCACTTACTAGTAGAAACCACGTCTTCCTACTGAGTGATAGAATGCACAGGCAGAGCTGGGTTTAGTGGCACACACCTCAAGCCTGCGAGGCTAACAGAATTGTAAGCTTCAGACCAACCTAGACTGAAATGCAAGGCTCTGTTTCCAAAGAAGAAAATTATAGCTGGGTTCTGGTGAGTTTCACATCTATTATCCCAGCACTAAGAAGGGTGAGGCAGGAGGATGGGGAGTTCAAAGCCTACTGGGCCACAGAGTGTGAGATGAGCTTAGGCTCTGTATCAGAACTCTGTCTTAAAAGGATCAAACTAAAGACTGAAATGAAATTTAGGTAAAAATGTTTTCTGCTGCATTTCTACCGTTTTTCTCCTTCCCTCCAACCTTTCCTTCTTTTTGGAAATTTCATCCCTCCTTTACTGGCTCTTTATTTTTGCATGTGCACATATGCTGGTCTTTATTATATATGACCTCACTCCCATTTTGTTATTACAAATGATAATGGTGACCATACAAAAGAATAGAGCAGCAAAAGAAAGTCTCTCCAGAGAGCTTTGCATGTTTCTTATTTATTTTAAACCTAGAACAAACCACAACGTGTAGGTTTTGCTAACTTCTTGCTGCAGATGAATGAACATGACTGAGGTCACATCATTTGAGGCAGCTTGCCTGCGCAGCACAGAATGTGACTTTGGGTCTGTGTTGCGTGAGTTGTCTCTACTCAAAATTACTCCAATTGAGAACTGATTGCTTATTTCTTAGTTTGAGAGTGAATTGCTTATAGTTAAATGTCTGCTTGCCACAGCCACCATCCCATTAGAGGAGGGCTGCTGGGTCTCACCAGGTCAGCCTGCTCCTGTGCTCTGTGGAAGCAGCAATTGTGTTTCCTCCACGTACTCCTCACTCATGGAGTTTATCCCAGGGGCTTTAGCTCAGTAAGTACACAATACATATCTGTTGATTGATTTGTATTGAGGATTGAGTGCGTCAATATGTGTTAAATCCCTTTTTAGGACACTGGCTGCATGAGAGACAATGAGATTATTTGTGTCAAGGTGTGTAGAGAAGGAAGATTGATGGAAGTAGGGGGAGGGGTCTATTCCAGAGGGTCAACAAGATGAGAAGAAAAGTTTTTTACCTACTATGAAATTTTGCCAGTAGTTATTAGTGCAGAACATTTTTACTAAAAACTTTTATAAGATAAAGGAGAAAAATCAAAACTCGATAACCGCATGGAAAGTTGTGGTACTTATCTTGTGTGTTTTATTTAGCACCATGCATTTTCTTGCAGAAGATACAACTTCATTCTTTGAAGCTGAATAATACTCCATTGTGTATATGTCACATTTCCTTATCTGCTCATCCTTTGATAGGTATGTAGGCTGACTTCATAACATGGTCATTGTAAACACTGCTGTGGTAAGTACAGGTAT
>LZPO01046559.1:0-10432 GCA_001675575.1 Neotoma lepida
TGTTTAGCCTATTCAAATAGAGAAAAAAACCTCTAATGCAGAATTTTGGTATTTTGTACCACACCAGGAGTGGACCATTAAATATGCACTGCCATGGGAAACAAAAACAAATAAAAATAAGAAGTTATAGCAAGGATCAATTAAATTAAGCCATATTAAATACATTGTCCATTGACTATGATTTGTTCCTGGAAAACATTTTGAAACACTAAATTTATAAAAAAACATCATTGGTGCCTACTATACTAACTTTTATAGAGTATATTAGATGCTTTTGTTATCTAATTCATATATTTTTCTTAGGCATAATAATATATTTGTAGTGCAAGTAATTATTCTTAACCGAAGTGAGCTGGAGTATTTTGTTGTGAAATGTATTAATTTCTGCAATATAAGTTTAAAATGATTCAAAAGTGTAACTACATAAATACTCATAAATAAAGAAATTTCTATCAAAGTTAAAATGTTATTCTTCATAGAAATAGTTAACACAATTGTAATGATTATATGGGAACACAAAAACTGTGTGGGTAACCAATCAGTTCTAAGCAAAAGGATAACGCTGGAACTATTACCACACCTGACTTCATATTACATCACGGAGTCATAGTAACAAAAACAGCATGGCACCAGAACAAAAACAGACATGGAAATCAATGAAACATAACGAGGATTCAGTCATACAGTCACACAGATACAGCCACCTAATTTTAACAAAGATGCCAAAATTACACACTGAAGGAAAAATAGCCTCTTCAAAAAGGGTGCTAAGAAATCAAATATCCACATCCAGAAACTAGATCCTGACCTCTCACACCGTCCAAAATCAACTACAAACAGATCAAAGACTTTAATGTAATATTCAAAGGTCTAAAAATGTTTAAGAAAAATACCTCAAGGTATAGGCACAGGCAAAAACTTTCTGAATAGGACTCCAATTGAGCAGGAAATAATGCTAACAATTCATAATTACAGTTTATTAAAGTAAAAAGATTCTGTTCAGCAAAAGAATCAAGTTAGTCCTATGAAGATCAACTTACATCTTTAAAAAATGGTATAAAACTTTTGCAAGCTACTATAGACAGAGAAGTATTGTATATAATATACCAAAATCTCAGAAACTAAACAAGAAAAAAAACCTAATCAATAAATTGACTAATGAAATTAAATTATAGTGTTCAGAGTGAATTAAATACAAATGGCCAATGAACATACAAATAAATACTAAAGTTCACGAGCCACCAGAGAAATTTAAATTCAACTTACATTGATAATCTTTGTAATTCCCAGTCAGGGTGACAGTCACTAAGAAAACAGATAACATCTATTCTCAGCTTTCCTTAGTCGCCTGCAACTCTTTGTCCAGAGTTGGGGACCTGGGAGCTTTCCCCTTTCAAATTAGCATGTCTACTGGGATCATCATCATTATCCAATATCAAGTGGTCAGTCCTAAAATCATAAACACGGAAGTTGCTTTTACAGACTGACTAGGTCATGTTTAGATATTTAGGAGTGTGGTATGCGTGTGTGTGTGTGTGTGTGTGTGTGTGTGTAAAACAATTAAAAAATTACTGGGAGTAATTTGTAAATCATCCTTTATATGTATAATATTTGGTCACAGAACACCATTTTTGTGTTCTTTAGAGACAAATGATAGAGGATGAACATATAGATGATTACAGAATATATTGAGTGTTTTCAAGAAAGAATGTGAGTATTACAGTTTATTTCACAACTAAAGACCAAATATAAGGGGAATGAAGGAAAACAGAGAGAGGAGGAAGAACAGAAAGTAGAAAGAACAATTAGAGAGGAGAGAAGAAACTTAAATAAATGGGAAGAAGCAAGAAAAGAGAAGTAGAAAGGAGGAAGACTGTATGAGCAAGAGAAAGAAAGAAGCAAATGGACACATTGATGGTAGACATCGCACATTGCATACAGCTCCCAGAGGGCAAACTCTTCCCATAACCTCTCTACCCAGAGCTTGGCCTCTGGTCTGTGGAATCATTCAGTTCCTCTTCTGGTATCAGCCTGGTCTTTCTCTAAGATACTTCCAAATTAATTAGTTGCTCAAGAGACCCACACTGTGAAGAAAAAAACTGGCCAAAGCAAAGAGAGTCAAAAAGTGTACAAAAATAAGATTGAGTTAATTTTATGCTGGCCATCTACTGCCACATTAATATTCTTAATAACTGATGTAGTAACAGACTTTCTAAAGCTAGGCCCAGTTTTCACTTAATCCCATGACAGTCCTCCATATCTAGCCATGTCCAGAAGACCCACCCAATCATTCCACATGCCCAAAGGCCAGTCTTCCCTCACACTTGCCTGCTATGTGGTTGCAAAACCAAGGTCTGTTCCTTTGACCTCACTTCTTCAATCTAAACCAGTCCTTGCCTAGTTGAAATTCCAGACCGGGACCTCTTTCGTGACTACATCATTATTGCTTGTCTCATTCTAAGCAGTGTGGTAGCTTTTTTCTGGGGTACAGCCCCAAGTAAGCTACAGAAAATGAGTATTTCCAGCAGGAAAATGGCTTAATGACAAGCTACTTCATTTGAATAAATGTTTTATTAATTTTTGAGAATTTCAGATACCATATTTTAATCATATTCTTTTCCAACTCTTCCCAGATCCACTCCCAATAATCCATTCCAACATTACTTTTTTCTATTTAGTAAGCTATAAACTCTGATTTGTGCTGTCTATATACTTCTGGTTGCAGGAACCATCCAATAGAGAGTGGTCAGCCTACCAGGAGACATATTTTGAAAGATAACTAACTGAATCTCTCTGCCAAATGCTATCAACTCTTTATAGCTACTAAGTTAGGGGTAGAGGCTCATGGACTTCTTCCCACTCCATGCTAGAATGTTAACCGCATGGTGGTTGGTTTCTTTCATGTTTAGAGTGAAAAGTAAAACATGGTAAGATACATTTCTAAGACAGGAATCATCTTACATCAAAGAGAGGTCAGCAATATTCTCCTCATCCCTTACTCATCCTTCTATGTTTTCATTTGGTACTACTTCAAACTGATCAAAAATAATATGAATCAACATTTATTACATTATATTATATTATCTATAATATATATTATAGATATCCTACCTTTATTTATTCAACAAAATTAAAACCTGTAATTAGTATTTAACATGAATAGTACATCTTCCGCAACAGTAAAGGTGTATATGCTAGAATGTAAATGTTTGATTGCATCAAACTTGGAGCTAATTTAGAATATTTCCCTTGATTTTCACTTGCTGAGTATTTAATTCTATCAATATGCTTTTAGAATGTATGCAACATCACCACCAGTGAGGCAAGAATTCCCTGTGCTACAGATGTACATCTTCATCTTGGAACAATTACAACAACGAGCACATGACAATTTAGCATAAAAAGGTTTCCTCCTCCAAAATTAATCTGGATATTCCTCACAAGCATCTTATAGGAACAAAATATTGCATATCCCTGATATTCTAAAACCATGTTTTCAATTAAGTATATTTCCCTCTTGGGGACTGAATCTTTGATAAAAGCAAAATAATCCATTATATGAACAGAATCTTCAAGTTAATTATTCACATTTTTTATCAAATTACCCATGAATACTTTTGTGTTTTCTTCAATTATTGTCTTCATTTCACAAAAGAAAAGTGTAAAATCTCAGAGCAATTAAGGGGCCAAATGTACTGCGTGGGTGATAGCAAGAACCTGTTGAAATATGGAAAAAAATATTTAAAGGTCTATTATCTCCACTTTTATTTTAAAATCCACTGTGTAATCTTCTTTTAAATAATTCTTACACACTTGCAATTTTTTTGATTGTTCAATGTGTTTTTTGTAATAACCTTTTCCCATTAAAGGATAAAACCAAAATCTGTTGACTGAAGTTGAGTAAACCATCAATTCATTTTACACCCACTTCATTTCACAACTACAGTTACATTTTCTCAGCCTAGAACATCAAAACATAGCTACAGCCAAGCTTTGTCACCTTTCTGACTATAAAAGTAATAATCTAACAAACACAGTCCCTTATCTATTCATTGGCTAAAATAAAAGAAATGTATTTGTCAAAGAGAAGTGGCAGAAGGCCAGAGTTTTATCCTGGGTGGAAAAATATCATGTCACAAGTTTTCGATCCCAGGGGATGTATAGAAGGCAGATGTGTTTGTAACCATCTAACACCCACTCACTCTACTTGCAGTGAGTGACAGACCGCATGGCCTCACAACTTTCTTCTTCTAAATGTTGGAGGGAAAAGAATAAAATACCACTGGCAATTTTTATCTGGGTCAAAAAGCCCAAATTTAGAACAAATACATAGAGAAACACAAATATTCCTTTATATTTATTTCATAGGTGATTTCTGTTGTGCTTTCATGAACCAAGACCAGGACAGAAGAAATCGTCATCACAGTTTTGCATAATAGTATAAGATGGCCCATGTAATTTCTCTTTTGTCATCTTAACCATATGACAGTTTTGTGTTTTAAGATATCAGACAAGTTTCATGTTCTGGAAGACAACTAAGGATACATTCATCAAATCTTGGTTATTTTAGTGGCTTTGAATAAATACTTCCTTATCTGATGACTCCCTGATTCCTTTTGCCTTCGGAGAGTAACAAGAGAATTTTAAAAGCCTATCCATGAAGGAATGGTAGTAAAAATAATCTCTACAAGCTGCATGCTAAGTGTGGGCCAGTCATTTGGAACATTATTTATATGAAGTCATAGAGCTTTTGACCCATTGTCTTCTTTGTGTATCACTATAGCAAGACAGTTGAAAGAGAAAGGGAGGCTAAAACCCGACTACCTAGGTAAAGTTGCCTAATCACTCTACTAGTGAGAATTCTCAAAGCATTCTTAATTCTTTCCTTTGACCTTCTATTTTAAAATCTAAAGTGTCCTTATACTATTAGTTTGTATTTTTATGGGAATAAAGAACATCAGGATTGCCCACAGCTTGCTCTTCACCTAAGGATGCATTTTTCTAATAATTTTTCTTATATATCTGTAAACTAATACAAAGAGACAAAATTTCTCTAATGTATTTGTTTGCACTTTTAACACTGAAGTCAACAAAGAAGACCATATCAGGGACACTGGTTTGACAGCTCGCAGAAGATAAGTTGGTTCCGTCTTTTCACTGATTCTCTCCTCATTCTTTAGAATATATCATAAGATTTGGTTTGATACTGTCTATTACCTTATATGCCCAATGGCCTCAAATATATGAGTTTTAGAGAAATGTGGAAGTCTTTATATTATTGATAAGGCAACTCTACTTTCCATCTTTAACAGTGAGTGGGTCAAGTTGTATTAAATCAGTGGATTTAAGAATCAAATCATTTCCCAGCTAATCTCCAGAGTGTGCAATATGCTGAAGTTCTAGTCCACGGACCTAATTCTCTAATTTTTGGTTATAGTACCACATACACTCATGTTCCAATCTAAAGAACAAAAGCAAGAGAATAGTAAGGGATGATGTATATGCTCTGGATAATAGAACAGAACATAACTAAAAAATAAACTAGAATGGGATGGAAGAAATGTCCCCTACAAACACTGGGGACATCCTTGCTTCAGAACCTCTGTTCCTAAGCCTGTGCAATGGTCATAGCTCACTTGAATGAACAGTTTATTGAATGCCCAGTTGAAAAGTAGTTGACAAGAGTACAAAATTTCCCTGTTCAACTCCTTTCTCTTTGACACTAGTAGAAACACCCACAGGAAATTACCAAAGGGCAGAGTTCTGGGCAGGAATGCGGGAGAAGAATCACAGGTTTAATTAGCATTACAACATTTTCCTCATTGCACCAACAGGTTGCATTCTACTAAACAACAAATGAAGGCTAACCATTGTTTTGGGTTTTTGTTTGTTTGTTTGTTTTCTTTCACTTTTTAGTAAGAAAATAGAAGCCAGTGTAAACAGTTAAAATCATTTTCAAATAGAAACAAAATCCTGTTACCCTTGTAGGCATGGCCCATCCATGCACTACTGTTCTGTGCTGTAGGACTGTAAAATGAGAGCCTGCCCAGCATTAAGGATAGAGTTTTCCTCCATCTGTTTCTTTAACTAGCTCAGCTTTCAAAGGAATCAATAGAAATGTGTGTTTCATTTTACTGGACATAAACTTGCTCATTTCAAAAACATTTTTTGAATTAAGTCTTCAGAGACAAATTCTCTAATCAGTATGAAGAAGAAAAGATTTTCATTAATATATTCTCTGACACTTAGTTAATAGTAATACTTAAGAAGAGTAATATAACAGAGGTAAATTCTTTCCAAGAACCAAATGAAAAGAATTAAAATATTAGTTTCTTGAGTGACTTGGTGAGCATTTATTTTTCAGAGAGTGTCTTTGGGAAATAGTCCTCTTAAAAAATATTATATGTACTCCCATTATAAATACAGTTAATATGTGATATATATGTGTGATAGTTTTCCTCTTTGGATAAAGAGAAAAGATGAGATTTTATTCAAAACACAATAAAAGAATAATAGTTATTACAAATACAAGGCCCACTCTACTTCTTCAGCTGTTATAGTTCCTTTCATATTTATTTCAGAGTCAAAGAGAGTCAAGATAGCAAATGAGAGTTTTCTTGTCATTATGGGCAGAAGTAGTTTAATTCCAGAGATAGCTCCATAGAACGGATTACTTAATAGCTCCGAGTCACAAATAAAATGAGGCAGAGATGTTAACAACTGCCTCACATGGCATTGTGGAAGAGAGTAGAGTTTGTTAAGAAGCCCTGAGAAGTCACAAAATCCTGTCCACATTTTTGGTAGTGTTCGTGTCATTGCACAACTAGTAGTGTCTAAATTCTTTATTAGACACTATTCTTATTTAGACACTAAATAAGATAGAATTTTATTAACAATTTTAATTTTAAGGGTGTTGAATTTTAGAAATGATCCAAAATTAACTTATTCCATGACAAAGAAAAAATTTCCACACTGTATATATAGCACAACGATCCCTTGTCATCTACAATCTTCTTGGAAGTGTTAATTGCTACCCTTAAGACTCTTCTACTGTGTGTCCCTACCTCTCATCCCTTGGTCCTCTCCTACTCTCTCCCTTCTTGGCCCACCTCTCTCCATCTCATATCTAGATCCACACAGGAACAAAGAATCTAACTGCTCTAACCAAATACAATTTTCACATATGCCATTGACAAAGCTATACTGAAACCTAGTTCTCATAGCATCGATATTATTAAAAGTATTGTCAAAAGGAGACATCTGATGTGTGTTTTAAAATTCATTTCCAAGATAAGAATGATCAATTGAATGATAGTCCTTTCTTCCTAATACATGTGTGTGAAAGGTCAGCTTCCAAAGACATCAGTGAGTTATTTGTGAGAGGCTTACTATTCACTGTGAACTGAAAGAAAACAAATTTTCAGATTATATCTATTATGTTACTTTATTTATAAAAAAGTAAACTATACAAGTACATATGTGTGGAATATTTATGAAATATATATAAAGTTTTAATGTCTTTATAATCCTTAGATTATAGTGATACGTATGTATACATATCTATCTAATGGTTATGAATTTGTTTATAGTGATTATGATTTGAAATGGGGCTTAGGAAACATGAGAAAAAGATTTCATTTATTTATTTACCTCTTTTATGGGGATACAATGGGCATCTTTTGAGTTTTTGACTATATTTTTCATGCATACTCAAAATAAATTAGTGATTTTGAAATCAATACAGACTTTTCAGTTTTTTATCTTATTAAAAACTAAGAACATGCATTTTCTTAGTATTTGAACATTTTACCAATCTATGTTTTTAATTAAAACTTGGATTTAGGCAAGGTTACCTTTATTGCCATGAGTGGATTGTTTTTATTCTAGTAGGAAATACTTATGCAAGTTGTCAATAATCACACCATCTCAGAATTCTATTAAAATGGATAACAGAACAATGGCTTGTGGTGTTGTGAATATAAGCTTATATAAGTGGATTATCCATAAGAGGTTTAACAAGCCATGGGGATCAGCAGAGGAAATTCAGTCCAGTACATTCTCTTCTGCTATAAATGCTGTGCTACTAAGTGAGATTTAGATACTAAGAAGAAGGAGGAAGTTCGGGGGCTTTGCTCTTGTTACAAGTCCAATCTTCCTCTGATTGGCTTCACTGGAAATTCTTTTCTCACAGACACTGGTTTTCTAAGTTGTTCACACTTTATACAAGTGGCAAGCATCCTGCTTGACCCAGTAGGCATCCACATGGCCAGTTTTAACACTGCTGTAAACTGTCTGCAGTAAACACCTCTAAGCTCAGCTCAGCTACCAATTTCCTCTTTTTTAAGAAGCCTCCTTCTTCCTGTCAGATGAGTTATAAACACTCAGCTAGCTGGTGAATGGAACTTGAGGGAGAGCTAGATGTGGCCAAGAGCATGCATTGGCATACAACACCCAAGTGTGGGTCCATTTCTAAAAGATAGTTAAAGAGACTTCAGCAGATGGCAACAGGGACAGGGAAATCAAACAAAGTCAGAAAGTCCCCAGTAGCAATACCATGGAGAAGCTTCTATGGAGAGCAACTGGATGATGCCACAGTAGGATGCTTAACTGACAAAGCTGCAAAATGGCAACATAACCAGAATCATGACATCAATTCTGGCTACAGTGTTAGGAACAGACAAAAAAGGTCCAACAAAAGCCAACTCACACAAGTTCTTGGCTTATAACCATGCAAAAACTATCTCAATTAGGGTGAGAGTAAAAAATACTCATGTATTTTATACTCCCATCATCTGCTCTTTCATAAAGTACCAGACTTCAGGCATCCTCAACCCCAGTGTTTTTTCTACACGATGAATTCCTAATGGTTTCAAAAGTTAAAACTGTTTTGATAGCAAATTACAAATATTTGGACAGTGAAATAGATTTCTTGAAGAGATTGTACCGCTGTTGGAAAGCTCTGAAGGGAACTATCCACCTCTTCTTTAGAAGACATTTACAAAGAGTTGTGCTCAAAGTGGACTTTGCAGAAATCTTGTCTGTGTTTCTTGTGAATCCATAATGGTAGAGAATTACAAATATCTAGATACTTTTCTTAGCTGTCTCTCTTATGATAGAAAGAGTATACATTATAGTCTGTTGTAAGAATTCATGCCTCTTTAAAGTCTGAGTACCTCACTGGCGATCAACTATCTCATGATTGATTGATTGATTGATTGATTGATTGATTGAATCCTCTGGGATTCACTTCAACATAAAGCCAAGGACTGCAGAGCTAACAGCAAACCAAATTCATTCTATTCTGCCAGACTTAGCTCAAACCATTCTTTGAGCATGTACATATTTGACCACAAACACTGGAATCCCTGCAGATAAAATATACTTGCAGTTATTCCAGGCATCTTTCATATGAAATTTGATGCACTATGTTTTTTTTTAAGATAAGAATAAACTCTTTATAATTTTCCTGAAATTTTCATAACTACTTTTCCCAGAATTAGGGCCAGGATGGGGGGTAAAACATAACACTGCACAACCACCAGTTGGGTTGTAACACAAATTTCTAACAACAAACAGGAAGACAGTGTAACACTTACAGCATCCTTCATCCCATTTCTGCAGATGCTTCCTGTGGCAACAGGAATGAATACGTTCTCTTTTTCTCTACAGTAGGAAGACACTTCATTCCTTACAATCTGGAACTCTCAAGATAGATAACACAGATGTATCTGAAAACAGACTTCCACGTTGTCAGCAAATCACAAAGATTGAAGGCTGCCTCCACTCTGCTAAAGTTAACATTAGAGCAGCACTTCTATTATAAACATCATTTTCCAAGAGTTTAGTACCCAGCTGTAAGAAGTCTGATTCAGGATCAAATTCTGGAAGTATGAGGAAGAAGAAAAATACAAAACTTCTTTATGAATGAAATAAAGTACACTTGAAAGTACAAATTATAAGAGATAATTTTTGTAATTTTTATGCCACAATTTTAGTTTTTATAAATAATACAAGAAAAATCAGGATCAGAAATTCATGGGATTGAAATGCATTTCCACCTATGCTGAATCTATTTTGGAAAATAACTTCAAGGCAACAACCACATGATTCCAGAATAAATTACATAGCATTTGAATAAATTTTGTTCTTATAATTATGATTATAGATTATCATGAATATCTAAACTTACTGAGTTGTCCAAGGGTGTTATACTTCAAAAATAACTCTGGGAAAAAATCCTACATTTACAAAGTACAAAGACAGAAGGACAAATGCTGATCGGAGTAGCCTGCCTGTCTTTCTTCCTTCCTTCCTACCTTCCCTCCTTCCTTCTTTCCTTCCTTTCTTCCCTCCTTCCTTCTTTCCTTCCTTTTTTCCCTCCTTCCTTCTTTCCTTCCTTTTTTCCCTCCTTCCTTCTTTCCTTCCTTTCTTC
>LZPO01046560.1:0-10426 GCA_001675575.1 Neotoma lepida
TGGGGTACTAATGTGGTGACTTTGCACTTCAGTAGTCTTAGCTACAATGGGTGTGGTTTTGTTTCCATTTGAGAAATTCTCTAATTCTTCTTTCTAACTTTGAAATGGTTATTTTATTTTGATATTTTTTCAAAATATAGATGCAGCATGTCTCAGTTTGGGCCAGTTATCTTCTTAATGAATAATACATGTGATTTAAAGCTTTTAGAATAAACTGAGGAAGGAAAGTAAAAGGCTAATTCACACTAAATAGCTCAGATCTCATGGCTCTGCCACAACAAATGTTAATTATATTTTTATATATTCTAAATTGAAATCAATATTTCACTTGGAACATGTGCCATTTGGGAATCTTTCATGTAATCATCTGTCCTCTGTTTAAAGTAGTATGAGTCAATGGAATTATACATTTCAGCTCCATAGGGCAGACGTTGTAATTTTTGATCAAACATCAGGAGGTTTGTTTGTTTCCTCTGGAGAAAGGATGATAATTTCTGTAAACTTTGTGCATTTATATGAGACTTTCTAACTAGCAAATAACTAGTTCTAAAGCAAAGATCATGTCTGGATTTTATCCTTAGAAGGACATCAGGAATGACCCAAACTGTCAGGCTACAGACAGTATTGAAAGCACTTCAACACTAGAAGGAACTTTGTTAAAGCCTCAGTTTGCAATTAAAATTCTTATCTGTTAACAAAAATTTCCACAAAGAAAATGTTTCACCTTGGAAACTATCTCCTAGGACTGAAATGTCTCACCAGTTTGTGTTTTATTGCCTTTTTACAATGATTACAGGCCCCATATTTCCCCATCAACCCATAGGGCCATGATGTGCATAATGATAACTGAGAAATATGGTCTTTTATATTCTTTGTCCAGCGTCTTTTTCCTTGTCTTCATCTTTCACCACCAACACTGTCATTGTAGTCAGCATTATCCTCACTGATCCATCATTTGTTGAAAAATTACTATGTGTCAAGGGCAATTTAAGTGCATTAGATGACTATTGGAATAAAATGTCATGCATTATTGACATGTTCAATAAAAGTATAATTGTGAACCTTTTTAGGAATATATCAAAATGTTAACTTTAAGATATCATTTTGATTGAGAATAGAACTAAGTCTTACTAGATACCCTATCAAACTTCCCTACCTCAATGATTCTGGTCATTAAATGACTATTGTAATTTGGAGATTTGAAATATATTGCATCAATATATTAATAAACAATAAATAATTTCAATTATTATAAAGTTTCTGAAGTCAGTCTCTTTATAAATAAAGTAAAATTATCTCAATTGAGTTTTTAAAAAAATCTATGAATTGCCAAATATGATTACTATACCTCTGATGTACAGGGCAGAGATGGATGCTTGGAGTATTACAAGATATTTTTATGACAACTTGACAATATGGGTATGATATGGAGAGGCTAGAATTGAAATTGTGTTTTTTTTTTCAGAGAAATAGAAACTTGGTAGACACAAGCCTAGTTTACATTTATTAATTTTAGATATTTGCAATAGAAATTATTTTGAAATATTTGTTTGTTCAGTTCTTTATGTGAATAAGACCATAGATTTTTATCTTTTGAATTTTTTTCTCATCCTTACCTTGAGAATGGTTTAGGTCTAGTGGGTTAGTTTTCATACTCATGTTTCCAAATTCAGTGTACATTATTACTTAGGATTCTACCTACTACTCATCCAGATGTCTGGATATTATGAAGAATGATGAGTGCAATCTTCACTCATACAGTGGCTTAAAACTGCTTTACATTATCATCAGTCCTTGGCACTTCACCCCTGCTATAATAATAGATGTTGCTTTTTGCTTATGACAAGCATTTCAACTTTGAAGAGACCCCTCACATTTATGAAAGGGGTATACATACATCTCCATCTGCATTCCAGTTCTAGGACATACAGATTCATATAATTTGCACTTGTCTTCATCAAGCCAACGACTGGTTCTCATCTGTCTTTTCTTTCAAAATAGTCCACAAGTCCCTCACATCTTAGCTCATAGGTCAGTGAATTGTTTGGAAGTTTACGCTTCAGCTTTAGTAGGACATTCTTCCTCACTGTTTTTGGGTAATGCAGTTTTGATACTTCAGTTTGTGAAGGAAATTGTCTTAGGATGAGCTGTTTATGAAATGGGAATCAAACCATCCTTTGCTGCATGTGTTCAGCATGCGTTCCCCATTTCTCCTACTGATTCTTAGTTCTCTTGGAACTGCTAGTATTGGAATATTTCACTCTGTAACTTGTGTATATGTTTCATGTGTTCTATGTTAAATAAGATAACAGAAACAGTTACAAAAACAAAAGGCTGTTTAAAATTAGTACAACTTTTAAAACACTAATGGTGCTTCATAGATTTTTTTCTCAGTGAAGAAAAAAATATTTTAGAAATCTAAGATCAGCCTTCTAATCACTATTGAAGTAAAAAATGTCTTAGAACTCTTTATNTTTTCTTTTTCTTTGAGAACAGCCTGGGGTTTACATAATTTGTGTGAAGATTAAATACAGAGGTTCCATAATACTCTCAGTCTTTTTATCGTATGGCAAACATCTTACATTTCCAAAAACATATGTCATGAATAGTAAACCAATTTTCTACCTTGTTATTTGTTATCCAGAATCATTAATATTTCTTCAATTTTCTCTTATTGTCCTTCTTTTGTTCCAGAATCCCAGCAAGACATTGTAGCATACTTAGCAGTCTACTTTTCACAGACATATTTGGACTACGACCATTTCTTACACATTTTTATGTTTTTTATGGATAAATTCATATTATTACTTTTATCAATAATATTACAAAATAATAAGTCCTCAGTACAATGTGTCATGAAACATGAAGTTGTTTTATCCAATTAGAGGTAAATACTGTTTGGGCTCACTCCCCTAAGGTGGTGTCTGACTGGTGTTTCTCTGTGGTAAATTTGCTTTTTCTGGTAAAATTTTTATTATATTGAGAATTTCATACATGAGTACTGTATTTACATAATTTCCACCCCTTCGGTTCCCCCTCCAATTCTCCTCATGTCCCTTTTCACCCCCTTTTGAATATTATATAATTATGTATTATATATATCATATTCCTGTGTGTGTGTGTGTGTGTGGGTGGGTGTGTGGGTGTGTGTGTTTTGCTGAGTCAATTCAGTGTTGGTCATTGTAGTGTTTTGAATAGGATCATATATTGGAGTGCTTGATCCCCAGTTAGTAGAAATGTTTAGGAAAGATTTTCAAGTATGGCTTTGTTGGAGGAGGTATGTTACTGGGGAATGGGCTTTACAGTTTCAAAATCCCATGCAAATATCAGTTAGATCTCTCTCTGCCTTGTGCTTATAGATCAGATTTAAAGCTCTCAGTTACTGCTCCAGTTCCACACTTGCCTCTGCTTGCTGCAATGTTCCTCAACATGATGATTATTGACTCTCAGCCTCTGTAGCTATGAGCCCTCACATTAAATATTTTGTTACTTTTATTATGGTGTTTTGTCATGGCAATATAAAAGTAACTAAGACAGCCATATACACATGGATTTAGGACTGACACTCTGATGTTAGTTAACCTATCAAAGGGCTTGTCCCTGGAGAAAACTGAGTCTCCTCTCAGCAGTTATTTCTTTCCGGTAACTCCTCATCTAAGCATACAGCCTTGTAAAATTTCTCTTATCCAGTTTGACATGTCAGCTGGTATGATCACTATGCATGACTTGCTGAAGTAATCATACTGTTGAGATTTCATTGGTAAAACATCCCTATCATATCTAGAAGATATGATCTTGAAAATCTAGAAGATATTCTTGTCCTCAGGCTCTTAAAGTATTTCCACCTCTTATGCTTTGTTCCCTAACCCTTAAAGATTGCATTGTTGATATATCAATTGGAGCATGGTTTCCCACAGTCATTTATTTTCTGTATTTTTATCAGTTATGGATCTCTGCAATAGCCTCCATCTACTGTAAAAGAACCCAAAAACCAAAATAACAAACAAGACAACAACAACAAACTTCATTGATGAGGAGTGAAAGCCACACTTAATGTGTAGGTATAAGAATAATTATTTAGAATACAGTTAGAAATCATATAGGCTAAGGAAAATGGCAGTAGTAGGTTCCCTCTATGGTCTATGAGGTTGTAGTTAGCTAGGTTTATAGTACCAGGCATGAATCCAAANATATTTAGTGAGCCTTAAGTCCAAATGGACAGCTATTGGTTACCCCCAGATATAAATGCTGCTATAGCACCATTCGAGATATCTTGGCTTGTTAGTCATTATCATGATTTGCAGTTTTATAGTGGGTAGTACTATTGATTTTGCCTCTCTCTTGGCAGCTTGCATAGCACCCTCAATCCTATGAGAGGTAGTCCACAGAAAAGAGGCTTCCAGGTCAAGTCTAGTTTGATTCCTTCAAGTCCTATGTATGAAGTGCATGGTGTCCTTAGCAATAAGTACCTTAAGTACTTGCAGGCAACCAAGGGCAATGACAATAACCTATATGATTTTAGAGTGTCTCTTGACTAACAACTTTAAAGTAGGTTTCCCATGGCTGGTGTTTTTATAGCTTTTTGTATTTGTAAATAGTGCCTTACAAATATTTTTTTGAGAACATGGCAAAATTCTGTCTCCCATACAGTTTAGCATACTCATTTACTATCCATTGATAATTTTTGTTCAAAATTTTGGTTTCTGTGGATATTCCCTGGTGATGACTGTTCTATTTATTTAAAATCTGAATAGCAGTATTTTGAAATGCTTCTTGCTTTTCTTCTTCTTGCAAGGGATCTCAAAAGTGGTTCTAAAATGTTCAGCAAACAATGTAACAGATGTGTTATCTCCTAGGCTCCATTGTTCCATTTAAAGAGCACAGGAAGCAGATAAACTATAATATTTAAGGGCTCTTGGAGCTTTAGAAAGCCAAATAAGCATTACTTCCACTTTAAAACCATTCTATTTATTAATTAATTATAATTATTTATTAGATTTAGCTGGTCTTTTGAAGTTGGGAGCCAGGAATATTTTTGTTTGTTTGCTTAGTTTTTTTGTTTGTTTTGTTTTTTATTTTCTAGCTATAGAGTAACAACATGGCATCGTCTTTGATTGTAAGAAAGATTTTTTTTCCTTTTCTTTTTTTTTAATTAAGAAAATATTCCCTTCATTTTACACATCAATCAGAGATCCCCCTCTTCCCTTTTTGTAGTGATTATATTGTGTCCCCCAAAATATTGTATACCCTAATAAAACTTATCTGGGGTCAGAGAACAGAACAGCCACTAGATAGACATAGAAGCCAGAAAATGGTGGCACACACGCCTTTAATCCTAGCATTCTGGAGGCAGAGATCCATCCAGACCTCTGTGAGTTCAAGGCCACACTGGAAACAGCCAGGCATGGTGGTACACATATTTAATCCTAGGACTTAAGATCTATGCCTTGTTTGGGGAAGATACATGCCTTTAATCCCAGGAAGTAATGGCNGGAAGCAGAAAGATATGTAAGGTGTGAGAACCAGAATCTAGAGGCCTCTTAAGCTTTCAGGCTTTGAGCAGCAGTTCAGCTGAGATTTATTTGGGTGAGGACTCAGAAGCCTGCAGTCTGAGGAAACAAGATCAGCTGAGGAGTTGACAAGATGAGGTTGGCTGTGGCTTGTTCTGTTTCTCTGACCTTTCAGAATTTACCTCAATACCTGGCCTGGTATTTTCAATTAATAAGACTGCTTAAGATTCACATTACACCTCTTCCTCCCAGCCTCCCCTCCTAACTCATCCCCTTCTCCCCCACCACCTCCTACAAGAAGGCAAGGCACATNCAATAGAGGAGTGATTGTAAGAAAGTTTTAATCTATGCTGAATGTCTATTTAGCAGAGCCACTTTTATCACTGTAGGTAACTAGAACTGCATGGCATCTTCTGTGAGTGTAAGAATGTTTTAATCTATGCTGAATGTCTACTCAGGAGAGCCACCCTCATTACTGTAGGTAGTCAATGCTGAGTAACTTGTGATAGTTTCACATTGCTCTTTTACGCATTAGAGATGACTTCATTTCTTCAACTTTGTGAACCTGCCTATGCTATCTTCAAACATTTCTTAGGCATCTTCTTCACATCTCCCAACATTCTTAGAATTAGACAGATTACATTTTGGCTTAAGAGAATATTGTAGTTGATGTGAACTCATGAATAGTCTCCATATGAATAGTCAGGCTGCTTCTGTCTCTTATAACTTGTGTGCTGGCTGGTGTCACTCTTTAAATTTCTCCTGGAAAGTATCCCCTTTCATTTGGAGTGTGGTTGACTGTATAAGACATGTAGCTGTTGACCTATCTCAGATTTGAACATAACTTCTCCACCAAACGTAGTCCCTTTGAGCTTTTGATTTAAAATGAGAAGTGTGTAACTCTCCATTTCACTTGAATGTCTAGAAGCCATTAGGAGGTTGTTGACTGACCTAATTTTAAAATTTGTATTCTCAGGAAATATGGAGATATCAACAGACAGAGAGCAATATAAGGATGTTACTTAATGGAGCAACCAGAGAACACAGCATTTATTGAGTGAGTTTACTGTCTTGTGTGGTTGAGGTTTGTGGTACTCCCAAACAATCACAAGAATAACAATAAAGATCACTTTTCATATATCACTATAATAGATGTAATATTAATAAAAGGCTTGACATATGGTAAGACTTCCAAAACTATGACTCAAAGACATGCAACAAACACATCCTATTGGAAACATAGACCCACTCAATTAGAAGATGCCATGTACTTTTTATCATAAAAACCATAATATTTATGACACACATTAAAGTGAAAGACAAGGCAACTTAAAGTGCAGCTGAGCAGAAATTAAGAGAGACTAGTCACATCATCCACATCACAGCCATTCATTAGCTGTATATCCACTCAGGAGAAAACACACAAACAAGCAATCATCACTAGATCATGAGATTATCTATCCTTGGTGGAAAAAGAGCAGATATGCATGATTAGTCCAACTATTTGTCTTTACCTGTTACAGAGTTTAAAAAATTCTAAATACTAGTGATGTTCATAAGACTGCTTTGACTCATAAATTGTAATAAGAACCTGGTACGAAGAGACCCACTGAAAGAAATATCTATAATCCTCCTTTCCCCTCAAGAAAGCAGTGCAATACCTGAAACTCATGACTTCAGGAAGAAACATCCCAAAGTTGACCATAGCAATGTATTTCCTTGAGTTCTGTATTTTTTTTTTTCAGTTTCTAATTGGGACCTCAATTCATCCTCCCCCCTGATTTTAAATCACAGATATTAGAAGCTATTTTTTAATCCTTTTCTTATGTTAGAATCATAAAGCATCACTTTATTGTGGCACATCTTGCATCACTAGAGCTTTATTGTACAGTTAATTTGGTATCTGTAAACCAGAAAATCTTACCTTAAATCTGGAATTCTGTGTTCTTATAATTTCCCAAAAAATTTTAACAAATATCATTATGAGATAAAGCTTTCTGATAACAACATTAGTTTATTTTTATAACAGCCAGGAATAGGGATATTTACTCAGGTGTTTTGATATAATATTTAATACTTTTTGAGATTTCCACAATCNAAACACACTGTTTTGTACTTAATGTGCTAGATAAAATTCTCTATAATTTTTAGTAGTAGTTTATGTATTATTGTATATGGTGTAAGAATATTTATTCCCTGAACATGTCTACTGGGCCAGGCCCTGGATGTCAATAGGTAAACCAGACAAAAAGCTTCCTGAGGAACTATTGGCAATTAGTGCTAGTGCATGACATTTTCCTCAGTTTTGGAAAAACTGAAGAGTTCCCCCATGTTCAGTAAATAGCTCCCCGCACATCCTTATGCAAGCAAAAGCCTAACTAAAACCCAGTGTATTACGAAAATAGAATGCCAACTAGTTGAAAAGATGAAAGGATTCAGAGTGGAGGGATAAGAGTATAATGCAGGTGAATATAATCACAATACATTATGTATATTATGAAATTATCAAATAGTAGAAGACGTGGAAGTCCTTTACTACTCTCAGTGTTTGTCCAAGAATAGTAAAGANCGATAGCAGGGTTTAAATTTAGAAAATGGTCCCGAAGTCATTTTCATAGTTTTAAAAGAGTCCTCAAGTTACATGATAAACAATAGAAAAGAATTGGATGGGTCTGGAAAGTTCTGAGAGATAAGTACAGCAGCAGAGAAAAAAACAGATCCGGGAGGCTGGTCACCAAGCAAAGCCTGGGTCGTTTATCAGTAAAATCTGGTGGTTCAGCTTCTATTCTGAGTGCCATGTAATTTATTTATTAAAATAATATCCAATTAAAATGTATTCCTCCTTCCAACTTTTCCCATGCTCTCCTCCCTCTCAAAATGTTGGCTTATTTTTCTTTGATTATTATTTTTACTTTTAATGCTTAATGGATGTGTAAACAGAATCTCAGGCAATTCCTATGAAAAGGAGCTACAAGCTAAAAAGGGGGAGGTCCCTGTTTTTCAGGATAGTGCTCTGATTCTTTCAGTCCAGTGACTCTAATATTGCAATATCCTGGGGAGCTTCTCCCATTACTGACCTTGGAGTCCCCAGCAAAGGGCTGCACGCTGGTGATACCATGAAGGAATTCCTATTTTATAAAGTGGCCCTACAGATTCTATTATGAATCATAGCTGGCAGGCCCTGCTGTTACTACCTCTGCTTCTTCTAGAGACAAAGGCACATTGATCAGCTCTAACTTTATTTCTTCGGATGAATTTAGAATGGTTTACAAGCTCAAACTTTAATAAAAAATATTTGCCATCTTTTAAACCATACAGATTTGTATCCTGACATAAAAGACCATGAAGATGAGTGCACACACACACACACTATACAAATGTTTTGATAACTGACATCTAAATACACCCTGGGTCATTTGACATCTCTTTTGGTGGTCATAGCCAGATTCTCAGAGCACCATGAGTCACAATAAAGAGATGAGGTNTCTGAGCTCATGTGGATCTGTTCCAACGATTTCATCTCTTCCTAAATCAGATTCCTCAGGAGAGCGCCTCTCAAAGCAGAATCAACACAAGTATTCACAGCCCGTCTCCTTCAGAGAAATAATTATGCATCACTGTGAGTTCCCTCGCCACCTCTCCTTCATTTCCGTGCTCTAAATTACTGGTTCAAATGTCCTTTCCTCGGCGAGATGGAAAAGAACATGATACCCAGTTTCCTTTCTGCTGAAGGGCTAATAATGAGAAAATATTATGTCTGTCTTTTGCAAGTACATACCCCAGGAGAAATCTAAAGAGTTGTTTCAACTAGCATCTCATTACAAGTGGGAACCTTTATCATTTCAGCTCATAGGAAATATTTTGGGTTATATTTGTTGGTTATTGTGTTTTTTTGGCTTTAGAAGTTCACTTTTTTTGGTGTGTGTGTGTGTGTGTGTGTGTGTGTGTGTGTGTGTGTGTTTGATTCCAAAGATTATACCCTGGAGCTTAACAACCATCAGTGTCTTCTTTGAATAAAATATATTCTGGAATTTGGTACTGTGGTGTGAAACATTGCTATTATTCTTTCTAGTTAAAAAAGTAAAATTCTTTTGGACATTACAGATAGTGAAAGGGNTTAGTTTTTTAAGAAAATTATTACCATTTATTTACTTTAAAAATGAGTCCTTGCAAGATATCTGTATATTATCTCTCCTGCAGTTGTACATCGAATGTTTTAATAATAATAAAATAAATAAAAAAGGAGTCCTTGCTAATGCTTATTATAACATACACAGTACTACACCTCAAATCTTTTCTTTTATTTTACTGTAAAATTAAGTGATGAAATCAATGCATTTACTATTTTAGAGCAGTGAGTCATATTTACCTCTCTAAGATACTAAAGTCAAATGCTGATTAGTTACCTGGTACCTTGTTCTTTTGTGCATCCAATGCATATAGCTACCTCTTACCCAACTCTTATGTATGATGCAAGCTCTCACTATGCCAAGATGTCCACTTTAGTCAGCTTGGCCAGGCGATGGTTTCTAATTAGTCAATGAAATGGTGGCCTATGTTCATGAGGGTATATTTTAAACATTCAATGAGAGTTCCAAATCGGATTACACCTAAATATAATTCACTCGTGGAAAGATTTAAGAGTGGGACTTAGGACTCTCAGAGCTAAGAGAAATCTCATCTGTGGGTAGAGCCTACAAGAGCCCAAGTCACAGCCTTCCTTTCCTCGTGGTCTGTGAGTGCTCAGAATCTTATAGGCTGATCCCTTTCAACATATATCCATATCTCTATATGTATTTCCTTCCTGGTTCAGAATTTTTGGGTGAGCCTGTCTGGTCATAGGCCATAGGTCTTTTGACTTTTGAAGTCATCTAAATGCTCTTAGCATGCAAACCTGATCTGGACCGGTACTCAGT
>LZPO01046562.1:0-10408 GCA_001675575.1 Neotoma lepida
CCCATTACAGTATGATGCTTAACAGTTTCTTCTGATACCTATAAATGGATCAGTTGCGCAGAAATAAAATACAAAGGAAGACTCACAAAAAAAAAATAGAAGACAGATTTCAGAGTTCTTTTCATACTTTCCAGCAAGGCTGATTTCAGTAATGATTCACCCTCGGCAACAAACAAGAAATGAGGAGAAAGTGCTGTGTGAGATTTCAATTAATTTGAGCCTTGAGTGTGAGAGCTAAAGCACCAATCTGAGAGGAGCTTCGTTTATTTTCTAGGGTCTTCCTGGGTCTCCTGGAAATGTTGGCCCAGCTGGTAAAGAAGGACCTGTGGTAAGTATTGCTCATTTTCCATTACATTTTCAAGAACACTTATTGCACCCTCATCAAGTCTATTTTTGTGGCTTATTTATCCATGAATACATTGAAAATAAATATCAGCCACCTCTACATCATCTGGGAACAGAAGGTAATAGATTCTAATTAAGGAGTCTAAATGGATGCAGGACCCAAAGCAGAGAAGGGATAAGAAAACCATGACTGGAGAAATTGAAGCAGGTGACAAGAGGATAGGAAGGGGGGGCAGGGGGCAAATTGCATACATATGAGATTGAACTGCCTGTCTCTGTACTGACATCCTATTTAGAACAAAGAAATGGAGCCATAATTTATTGACACCTTATAGGGGAAGTTTTGTGCCTTCAGCAAACTACTCTGTTTCATCATGTGAAAACATCCTAAGCTTAGTAGCAGGAAGCCGTAGGGATGATGAGTAAACTTTAAACTCTGGTTTCAGGGTCTCCCTGGCATTGACGGCAGACCTGGCCCAATTGGCCCAGCTGGGGCAAGAGGTGAAGCTGGCAACATTGGATTCCCTGGACCCAAAGGCCCCTCTGTAAGGANCATGGCTTCCCCTCCCTCAATACCTCTTTACTACATCTCAGCCACAGTAGCACATTTCTCTCCTGGTCCTCAGCAGTCTACCTCAACGCAGGTCCTTTCAACACAAGAAAGTTGTAGAGCACTCATTCCATAAAAGCAGTACTTCCACTGTGGCCTTACACACTGCTGGAAACCTACCTGGGTTGCACACCCCCACAAACAGAGTCCTTTCTACACAGAGCTTCACAGTGTTGGAGCATGCCTTGGATAATAAATTCAAAGCTGAGAAGTGTCAGAATAATACACAAACAAGCAACAAAATCAACATTTCAAAATTTTCAGGGAAAATTGGATATATAATCTTCTCATGTTCTGTTTATTGTACCATCATTTCCTCCTTGCCTTCTCCCTCTCCAACCCCTCTGTTGTATCTGTCCCTGACTTGGTTCCCTCTTGAGATCATGGCTTTTTTTTTCATATATATATATATATATGAGTGTGTAATTTTTTTAATAGGGTGATCCTGGCAAAGCTGGTGATAAAGGTCATCCTGGTCTTGCTGGTGCTCGGGTAGGTATTAACTTCTACAGTGAAATCACCCCCAAAATGTGCTTTGTTTGAGGCTACCTTCTGCTGTCATTGTTACTTTCCGAAATGGCATCGTCAGGGTCCTTTTACCATGCTGAAATGTCTTTATTTTTAACTACATGGAAAAGGCAGTGAACTATGACAAATCAGAACATGTTATTCAAAGATGCAGATGCATCTGGTCTTCCTTTTATTCATATTAGGATTAAGAGGTTATGAATATGTGCTGGTATTCTCCGTCCTTTGTAAACTGCCTCCTGTCTGTGGACTTCTCTCAAACTACATCGAAAGTCAATAGGCACCATTTAGAACTTGGTGAAACTTACAATGAGTTACTTTAATTCTAAAGATGGTAAATTTGTCTTGAGGAATTAACTTTCAAAGTGCTTTGAAGCATGTTAAGCTACCTGACTTGTGTGTAACCATGAGCCTTTCTATTTTATTTAGGGTGCTCCAGGTCCCGATGGAAACAATGGTGCTCAGGGACCTCCTGGACCCCAGGTGTGTACTTCTCCCTACTCCTTTNTAAAGCAAAGTAAGCCTTGTCCTTCAGAGCAGCAATTCTTTCCATAGTTAAGGCAGCAAACTGACATCAGAGCTATCTCTTCCATCACTGACATCAATGATATCTAACTTTGTTTTATGGGACTATTGTTTTTTGAAATTAACTCTGGTTTCCTACGTATGTGATAACTAACAATTTAATAGGATACTTTGATTAAAAATAAAACACCATAATCATTATAGCAATGCNAATATGCATAGACAAATAAGTAGCTTTTCCTTTGTGTAACTAGACTCATGAATTTGGCTTTACACTCACAACACCAACACATATTTTTATGATGCCAGTGGGGCAAGCATTAACATCAATGCTATCTCTTCTGTCACTTTCAGGGTGTCCAAGGTGGCAAAGGTGAACAGGGTCCCGCTGGTCCTCCAGGCTTCCAGGTGAGTCAACAAACATACAAGAATCTGACTTTAACCTCACTGTTCCCATCTAATTCACTGTAACATCACACCACCACCACCACCACCACCAACACCACAACCACCACAGCCTGTCTCTTATACACATCTAGATGTGTATAAGAGACAGGACCACAGTTATTCAAAGCAAACTTTTCTGGAGTGATTTAATAAGACATAATAGTGTTCATGTTCATGATGTTAGTCCATTTGCAAGCCCAATTATTAGCATTAATATGGCCATAAGATTGAGATTTTCATGTCTCTTCATTTAGGGTCTGCCTGGTCCCTCAGGTACGGCTGGAGAAGCTGGCAAGCCAGGAGAAAGGGTGAGTAAACTACATGGTGATGGCTTGACCAAATCTTAGCATTGCCTTCTTTTTAAATTCCCTTTTGCCATATAATTACAATACAAAATTTTATTTTTTGCACACTAATTATAGCAATCTACATTGTTGGTGTTGAACAAGGGAGTGAAACAACTTATTTATATTTTGTTCAAATTGCCTTATTTTGTGGATTGACTGGAACATGACAATATGAAAGCAAAACCTATTGACTATTTCATGTAATAGCCTTACTTTTTGTGTGTTCTTTGCTATATTAAAATACAAATTATTTCCTTCTCCATAATGAAAAAGTAAATGCACCGATTTTCCATCAAACCAGAGCCTGAAAAAAATTGCTTTTAATGTTTTTCTTGGCATTCAAATATGACACTGCTATCCACAATCAGAGCATGAGTTCTGAGTCATTTTCTCTAATTGTGATGAATGCGCTTCAATTTAGTTGCATTCTGTGGCCTGGTCTCCTTTGTCAACAGTGGGCCACATTAGAGAGACAGCTGGTCAGTAATAAAAGAGATCCACATGGGTATACAATTAACTAGGTAATGTACAGAATATGATAATTTCTGTTAAGAAGGCAGTCCGTTATATAGCTAAAATGTGCAATGCCTGGATATGTTTGCTACTGCTTATCACATTCTCAAAGGAGGTAGCATGCTTCGTCGCTTTTTAAAAAGACAGTAGGCTCAATAATGGGAAACAAATTTTCTGATAGCAGGTCTGGCTCAGGCACATCTTTGATAGCAGCTCCAGTCTCTTTTTGTGTCTTTCTATAGAGCCAAGGGTTTTGTTATACAGTCTAGCCTCTATACCAGCATTTATGTGAGTAGAGCCCATAGGGCTTTATTTTGTAATTCAGAATGTTTTAGAGACCTAAGCCACAAGACCTTAGTCCACTGAAGGGACCACACACAGATTTCATGATTTACTTACTGTCATTTTTTGACCTAGGGTCTTCAAGGTGAATTTGGTCTCCCTGGTCCTGCTGGCCCAAGAGTAAGTGTTACTTAGTTAAATTTCATTAACTTTTGACAACATGTTTTTTTAAAAGAAGTAGTGCTTGTCCCTAACACCACTGATGACCTTCCTTAAAGGACATTCCTAACCTCTTCCATAGATACCATTGGGCTTCTAAATTAATAGTAAAAATTTCTCATTAGTTGCTCATATTTCCTATTCAATGACCTAATGGTTACAAGAAACATAAGTAAACAAATACATGTGCTATAATAAGTAATTTATACAGACAAATGTGNTGCACTTATTACAGCTGCTGATTTTGAGCCAAGAAAAGTAATACCTAAGATTTAAGGTGAATATTTATAGGATGTGTAGGTGTTAAGAGTCTAAAGCTAAATTCATGAGTCCAGTTTTATGAAGGAAAAACTACTTGTCTATACATATTAGCATAGCTAGAATGATTGGAGAGTTTTTTTAACCAAATTATCCCTTTATGTTGTTAATTACCACATACTTAGGAAGCCAAAAGTTACTTTAAAAAAAAAACTGTGCCATAGAACAAAGTTAGAGCAAGGTCCTTTGATATAATTGCAATGTGAAACTATGGGATAAATATTCAGGACTATAAAATGTTATGTTGTGGTGATGTTTATATGCAAAGTCAGAGGCTTTCAGCTAAATAGACACAAAAGAACACAAATGAACATACATATATGACCCTCTGTTGAATATCCTGTTACATCATTACTACACAAGATTGTAGAGGGAACNGTGATATGAAAATACAGTCTTATCTGTTTATAACATAGCCATTCAACTAAAACTCCATTTTGCCTGTGAATGTAGCACAGAAAATCCCTTAAAAGTAAATGGATTCCAAAAGTTGACTATAACGTTTCCAAAGCAACAAATTGTGGAATACCAGTCCCAAACATTGGAAGTATATGATAAGGTTATCTCACACCACCCCTTCATTATATGACGAGAAAAATGAGAAGTGAAAAATACATGTTAATTTGCTAAAACGTGGCAGAACTCAATCTAAAACTCTAAGCAGATAAGAATGTGTCAGAAAGTGCCTGAGAATAACTTCTAGTTTTGGTCTACAGGGAGAACGTGGTCCCCCAGGTGAGAGCGGAGCTGCTGGCCCTTCTGGTCCTATTGGAAGCCGTGGTCCCTCTGGAGCCCCAGGGCCTGATGGAAACAAGGTAAAACTGTATCTACAGATAGATGGAATGGGCCCATGTGTTCCAGAATAAGTAGATCCAATGGAGGAGTGATTGTTTTTGAAAGTTTTTATTTTTTTCCAATTGTGTGGTGATTTCTACCTACTAACAACATGATTCCAGTTAATATTATTTATTCCAAAAGATAGAGTGGGAGGAAAATCTTTATTCTAGAAGCCAGCAATGAATAATACAGTTTTGCCATTTTCTGATTACACTGTTTATGCTTTTGTTTAAATCTAGAACCATCCTTTATATTTCTAGAAAATAGTTTTAGCTTTATCAACATCCAAATCCATACAGTAAAATTGCTAAAAAGTAGTCTAAATTTTAATAATAAAATTTTATAATTTAAATTTTTACCCCAAAGGCACAAGTTTACAAGTTTTTGTTCCAAGATAGATTTCTAGTTTAGGTTTTTAAAAGGATAAGATTACAAATCTCTGAAAACCAGGCAACTTGTACATCTCCCAATTCTTACCTTCAAGGGGGAAAAAATGTAAAGAGTAGTTTCAAAACGCTATTTCATTATGTGGAAGGGTATTAGAGGGGAAGATGAAAACAACGTAAGAGGGAAGGGAAGAAAGGAACATGGTGACATGCAGCGGTGCTTTCAAAGGGATCTATTCATCTCAATAGCTAGCCAACACGTTTTACGTGTAGAGAATTGTGAAGCTTAATATAAAAATGGAACCCACGGTCCCACTCTTATGGAGACAATCATCTCCCAGTTGATGAGGTCTCTTTCCATGTCACTTGCCTGAGCTAAGAGACTTGTCATTGAAAAGGTTGTGGGCAAACATTTTTCAATCTCTCCTTTCCATTGTCCGGTCTTCTTCTTTTCCGTGTCTGTCTTCCTTAAGAGGATGAGATGCAGGCTGTAGAAGAATACCAGCCACCCACTCTCTGCCTCTTCTCTTCAGTCACCGTGTCTTTAATAGCGGCCCCCTGTTCCCTCCTTCCTCCTCTCAATGGTGCTCCTTTGTGACTCTACACAGCCAAGAATGCCATCTATTAAATGTTTAAATTGGAATTTTTCAAGAGTTTGAGTCTTGGCTTTCTTCTTTTGCTACTGAAATAATTGATTTCCCATGGTTTTTGATTCCAGGGTGAAGCTGGTGCAGTTGGTGCTCCAGGCACTGCTGGTGCCTCTGGTCCTGGTGGTCTCCCAGGAGAGAGGGGTGCTGCTGGCGTACCTGGAGGCAAAGGAGAAAAGGTACCACCTTTGGACCTTGATACATAATGTCCATGAACTCCAGGCAAGAAGGCTGTGCAAGGATGCCCCGTTGTTCACAACCCTTAGCAGGTGGTCTGGTAGCATTCTGACATCTATGTGTATTCCCCTCTGCCACCTAGCACCTACTCATGTCTAAACTCACTAATCTGGCAAAATTCCTTGCTACCATGGAATTTCACTCAAGCAGATGGTGTTGAGTAATACATGAGGCTCATTTTAATGTCACTAACAATAATGCCTCATCCTGCCCTAATTAATGGAGGAAGCTATATTGAACAGCTGTCAACCGTGCTATGGCATTCGTTATGTCGTAAGTGACCAGGCACCACAGCCCCATTGCCATGTTGCCTTGTTATTCCATCCTCATCAATTTGAAACTTGCTTCATTATGAATCAGAGGGATATTTATTTGAGAATCTTCAATAATACTCTGAAAAAGACCTTAAAAGATGAGTTACATACTGCTTTCCCCATTCAATGTCCTATAGAGTGGGAGGAAAGTGAAAAACACTAAAATTCTTAAATGATGGCAGGCATAGAAACTTCTGTAAAAGCTCTTACAGTTCATTTCCACTCAAAAATGTAGTCAGAAAGCAAATCGTGGCTCTTGCTTTGTACTTTCAGGGTGAAACTGGTCTCAGAGGTGAAATTGGAAACCCTGGCAGAGATGGTGCTCGTGTGAGTAGAATTTTGTTTCAATGTTTGTTTGTGCTTAAATTCTGTTTTTATATTTTNCTCAGTTTGAATTCAGCAAATTTCCAAGGTAGAACTACAAAAGAATTCAATTTTAGTAAGATTGCAACCCATTACTTCTTAAGTCACTAAAAATATCATTTTACATACTCCAAAAGAAAATTTAAACATGATACGCTTTGAAAATCACATCTTCACTTCTTTTCTACTGTCTTTCACGTTCAATATGCTAACTCTAAGCTGCACACCAAAAGCTGTAGGTTCAGAAGAACACTGACTGCCTGTTTTAAGTGATAATATGGCTTTTAGAGAGACGATAATTCTCTTAGATTTTAAAAAAGCCACAACACCCAACGATGCCCTACTCTTCACTTGTCTGCCCTAAGATTTGATCTAAGGGCAGCCTCAGAGATCAGCTGTGACTACCATAGGTGTCACAGATGACCCTGAAGAAGTATAATTATCTTCCCTGAGCTGCCAGCACTGTGGCACTTCCTTCCAGAGTCTGCTCTGTCACCTCTTCCTCCAAGGTGATAACCCACTGTAACACATTCCTGGTATCCTTTGTCTTGAGTCACGTAGTTCCAAACAAGGCTACTTATTTGTTTCCCTCCAGGGAATTTTACAAGAGTGACAGAGTTCAGAGGTCCTAAATCCTGCTCCTGCTCTGGCCTTTTACACTTCCATAACCTTTATCAGCTCTTTCTCAATTGTTCTGTAGGTCTTTCTTCCTGAGCTAACTTCTGGGGGACCTTGCTAAACAGCACCAATATGAATCCAAGGCTTTCTTTTTTTCGTTATTATTACAAATGTGTGTGTGTGTGTGTGTGTGTGTGTGTGAGAGAGAGAGAGAGAGAGAGAGAGAGAGAGCGCATGGGCATGCGCTCATTGAGTGGACATGTGCCTGTATAATAGCTAAATGTGGAGATCAGAGGACAAGTGATGAGTGTTGCTTGTTTCCTTCTTCCATGTGGGTCCCATGGATCAAAGTCAGGTCATCAGGCTTGACTGCAAACACCTGCTGAATCATCTTACTGGGCCTTGGGAGCTTTCTTGATGTCCTACCATAGTGTGCAATGCAAGTGTTGGACACTTCATGAGGAGCAGGCCAGGGTTCAGTCTGGATGCTGGGTGCTGTTTCCAGTAAGACCTGCTTCTTCTTTGGTTCTAGGGTGCTCCTGGTGCTGTAGGTGCCCCTGGTCCTGGTGGAGCCACAGGTGACCGGGTAAGCATGCATTTGAACCTAGTTGTATACATTTTCACTGGGTTGTAGTTCTCTGAGCTGACAGAACTATCTAAAATTCCCTGCTTGCCCCAGTCCCAAAGAGCCTCAAGCTATTCATTTTTATGGCTGGACCTAAAGCCCACTTATTAAAAAAACAAAACAAAACAAAACAAAAAAAAAACTAGCTGGTGTAAGAGCAGCAAGAAACAAATGCTGCTAGGTGTTTGGTGTTTGCTTTCCGGGCCTATGGATGTGCCAGCTGTCTGATCTATACCATAATCCCTATCATTTGTTTTAAAGACTTTCCCTGTTGCCCATTAACAATATCCTAATGCACTAAGCCTTCTCAAAGCCTTCAATTGTAAAAGGAAAAAAAATCAATAAAATACATAGTGTGCCCATTTCACATCGAACAGTCCATTTAAAATAGACCTTATTTATTGTATTGCAAAGATTGCAGCAAATAGATCAGTCCTGTGTCCATCTAAAAATTAAAATGTCCTCCTCCTGGTATTATGGGGACTGATTTATAGTGTTTCTGCAAGTGAACAACCAATACCACTCCACCTTTTAAAATGAATCCAGCCTTAAGTAGAGGAAGAATTTACCTCATTTTATTCTCTGAAATGTGCATTAGTCTCTTCCAAGGTAACTGCAACTCTAAAATGGCCCTGTCTGCTCTTCTCTCCTCCTCCCACCATCTTATGCGAGGCACATTAAGCAACTTATCTCTGGCCTTTGTTCTATTTCAGGGTGAAGCTGGTGCTGCTGGTCCTTCTGGCCCAGCTGGCCCTCGAGGTAGCCCTGTAAGTAGATATCAGAGCTTTCTGGATACTCAGATTTCATGGCTTACACACATTCATGAAGCTGTAAATGTAACAACATCTTTCCTTTCCACCTAGGGTGAACGTGGTGAGGTTGGTCCTGCCGGCCCCAATGGATTTGCTGGACCTGCTGTGAGTATCACTTAAGGCAGGTTAATCTGACAACATCACAGTGAGTCAGAAGGCCAGGGCTCACACTCTTCTTCCAACAGGGTGCTGCTGGCCAACCTGGTGCTAAAGGAGAGAAGGGAACCAAAGGGCCTAAGGGTGAAAATGGTGTCGTTGGGCCCACTGGGCCTGTTGGAGCTGCTGGACCATCTGTAAGTTGAATTCACTGTTGTCCAATATATTCCAGCATTTTTATAATCCAATATGTGCCCATTAGGTGCCTACTGCCTACTAAGCATTCCAGATAAAAGACATTATTTTTAAAACTTCACATTTAAACACCACTTGAAAGTTTTGTAAATATTTTGGTTTCATTCTTAGTAATCTATAGGATGTTAATACTAAGAAAAGAACATTTATTTCATGTGATGTAGATAATTGTGTTTTGGTTCTAAATTTTCTTCAAGGATAGAGGAAATAGATGATCTATCTGAAAACAAGAGCAACGTTTGTACAAGTTACTCATTTTGTGATTTCATGCCATCTTTTTTCTTGCATTTAGGGTCCAAATGGCCCAACTGGTCCTATTGGAAGTCGTGGTGATGGAGGGCCCCCTGTGAGTATCTACAATCGACTCATCGCTTTTCTTTCTTAGCTACATACTAGAGACAATTTGAAAGTTTTAAGATCTTGGTAAACCTGAGCTGTAATAAGGGGATTCTTGAGAATCATGTTCACTCTAATCAGAAAGACTATGAAGTTAAACATTACTGAGATTAAAGTCAGCTACATGGGCATTAACTCAATCCTTGACACAACTTAGGGCCACAGATGTTGCTACTGTCTCACTCAAGGGAAGAAGCACAAACCCAGGTAGTTTAATTGGGAAATAAATAATTCCTTTTGTACCTTTTATCCTTTTGTTAACGTCTCCTTACCATCCTGGATTATCACAACTCTCTAGAGACTCAGAGGTCCCCAGGAATGAACTCCTCTGACTTTTCCTCCTTTATNAGTACTTAATGCTCGGCTCATTTTTATACTTCTGTCTATAAACAACACTGCTTTTTCTAGTTACCCTTTCCCTTCCACCCAACCAAGTGGTCAATAAATACTCACATATCATAATGAAAATATCTTCTGCTAGCCCCTATCACCATCAGATAACCTGTTAGTGTTTCAAAAAGTATCATCAACCTTAATGTAAAATATAGACATTACAACTATTTGCCCATGGATAAATGTGTGGAGAAGAGCCTTCAGGACCCTAGTTAAGTAGTCCCCTACCTGAGGCTGAGTGCTACCTCTTCTGTGGTCCATCTCTAGTCCCATGATGATTTTCCAAATTGAAAAT
>LZPO01046563.1:0-10402 GCA_001675575.1 Neotoma lepida
ACCGGCCCTTTCACAGGGGTTGCATATCAGATATCCTGCATATCAGATGTTTACATTATGATTCATAGCAGTAACAAAATTACAGCTATGGAGTAGTAATGAAAATAATTTTATGGTTGGGGAGTCACCACACCATGAGGAACTGTATGAAAGGGTCACAGTCTTATGAAAGTTGAGAAGCACTGCTCTAAAATCTTCTACAGGAAACATTATAAAGCAAAACTGTGTTGACATTTCCCATCCAGAATTCTCTCAGGAGGACCTTTTGGGGTACATACACAACAGCAGAGGGAAGCCTCACTTATCGCCCTGGGTTTTGGTGTTAAATATGAAAGAACATCATCAGTCATGAGACAAAATAGGAAGAACTCTCATCAAAGGGCAGAAGTTTGTCACACGGAAAAGTGGGAACAGGGTCAGCCGTATCAACTAAGATACACTCAGCTGCAAGGAACAGAGAATACCAGTAACATGACTTGAGCAAGTCGGACATTTGTTTTTTCATAGGAAGAAACATCTGGGGATAGGAGAGTTCTTACATGGGGCAGCTCAGCCAAGACTTTGGGCTCTCATCTTTCTGGTCCATTATCCTCACCACGTTAGTGGTGTTATTTCTCAAATTTCAAATAGCAACAGAATTACACGAAGGGAGTGCTGTATGTATATATAGCATACATATGTATTACACATGTAATGTATGTACACAGGGGCATGAGATTATTGTGATTAACTTATGGCATGCTTGCTCAGCCTTTTTATGATTGACATATTGAATCAGGTACTTCTCTGTTTTGAGGGAATTATTTCCTGATTATGGTAGCATCCCTGGCTTCTGCCCACTAGATACCAGTGGCAATCTACCTTGTAACCACCAAAAACTGTCTCCAGACATTATCACATATCCCCCAGTGGATGGACTAGGGAAAAATAGCTCCTCTTTGAGAATCACCTCTCAGCAGTAATTCTCGGATCCATGATGTTGCTTATTCTGGAGGGGTAACCCATGACCAGTCTGAAATGGGCCATTGGAGGCAATGATCAAGAGCAAGTTTCCTACCAAAAAAATCAGAAGCATGAGCTCTCAAGAACTCAGTGTAGACAGAGGAGCCAACAACCTTCTTTGCTACAGTATGATTTGATACGTACATGGAACAGTGGCCTCTCTGATCTTTGCCTTCTGCCTTCTCAAATGAATAGGTATCTTTCTTGCTTTGGTTTGCCATTTACACATTTTGTTTTTCAAGTTATTCTGTTTCTTCTCCACTGTGTGTTAGATGCTGTCCTGGCTAGTTTTATGTCAGTTTTGACACAGGCTAGAGTTAGCTGAAAGGAGGGAACCTCAATTGAGAAAATGTCTCCATAAGTGCCAGCAGTAAGGCATTTTCTTAATTTGTGATCAATGGGGGAAGGCCCAGCCTACTGTGGGTGGTGCCATCCCTGGGCTGGTGGTCCTGGGTTCCAAAAGAAAGCCATCATGGTAAGGCAGCACAAGTCATGGTGAACCAGCCAGTAAGCAGCACCCCTCCATGAAGCCTCTGCATCAGCTCCTACCTCCATGTTCCTGCCCTGTGAGTTCCTGTCCTGGCTTCCTTCCTGATGGACTACAATGTGGAAATATAAGCTAAATAAACATTTTTCTCCCCAACTTGATTTTGGTCATGGTGTTTCATCACAGCAATAGTATCCCTAACCAAGACAGATGTGTTTTTCCTTAGGCATAGATGATCTTCTCCAACCCCAAGAAGAGCCATACATACATACCTGGCAGAGAGACTGGACTGCCGCTTAGAGACTATGGACTTGAAGCTTGGTACAGCAGCTGAATGAGACCGCGTGTTGTCTCTCTTGCTGATGGAGTGTAGCAAGTTGCTCTAGTGCACATGGATAGTGAGGACGTTGGTAGACATTTTTAACTTGCTTACCCAATGCCTATTTCCAACCTCCTTCACTTAGACCTGTCAACCTGGTTCTTCGTTACCTGACTTTACTACAGAGGTGATAAAAGTGAGCAATAACCAGTTGCTTACACAGCCAATGGCAGTTATCCGTCACAGTTCTGACCAGTGAGAGACAGACAGAATTGTGTGACAGAAAGCCACTATGTGAAAATACTGGCATTGTTGATGAAGGGAACAAACGGAGCTGGCTTCCACCCTTCCTGCTCTTCTCAACAGATGCATCCCTGGAATTACAGTCGTCTAACAAACATGGGATCACAAGCCCACAGGCTGAGGATGACGCCGTGAGGAGATAGGATGTAGGCTTTTCAGTAATGTTATTATCCGTTGTTACCAGTTCAGGATCGCCTGTTTCTGAACTTACTAGTATTTAAGTAAATTAAATTTATATTTGGTTAGGGCATCATTTTAAGGCTGAATGGTAACTGATTAATTATGAAAGGAACTCTGCGGATCAAGTCAGAGTTTATTAACAGACAAAATCAGTGCACTACACTCACGATACAGAATGAAGCTGCCACACTGCCACGGGTCCAGCTGCCCCTGCCTCTTCATTCCCAAGGGGATGAGGAAGGTCCAAGCCACTCTCTCTCTGCCTCATTGCCGGCTTCTCACCGAAGAGAGAGTACCTCACCTTGCCAAGCCTTGCCCCAGCTTCACATGGGGTCATGTCTCCGCAGGGAACACCCCTCCCATTGGGCCAAGCCGCTTCTTACAATTGGCTAGCGGGCTGGGTGTCAGAATTCCCGTAACAATTAATAATTTAAGGGAGGAAGGATTGCAAGTGATCCTTGATAGCCTGGCTAGGTAGAGTGGGATAAGAAGTACTTACATCCTTCATTAGAATCTGCCTATGGTGATAGCTTGGAATTCCCCACCTACCTGAGCATTTGGTTTACAGTCCTAAGGGTATGTTCTCCCTCTTAAACCCAGAACGTTAGGCTAAGGCATTCTGGGCTTACTCTGTAGAGGAGGGCTGATATAGCTACGTGCATCAATAGCATTCTTGGCTTTTGAATTTCTGAATGTGCTTCTGAAACTTACTGTCTTAAAACTAATACAGCCTTTTGATTTACAAAAGAAAAAAATGTGTCATGGAGCTAAAAAAGAAAATCAGCGCACAAAGGTAGGATTTGTCTGAAGTGAAGAGAGAGGTCAGCCTGTTGGGGCATGAGAGGCTCCCTGGACTCTGCCCCTGTCCCACCCCGATCCTGAGGTGGAAGGGGTGGGTTTGAAACAGGGAAGAGTACTAAGAGGCAGTGCGTTCCTTTCTGGAAGGCAGCAAACTAGATGGCAAGCCTCACAGATATGTCCTCACCTCCCAACTCAATGGTGCCGTAGGTGGCAAATGGGAATTGTGGGCCTCCAAAGGCACTGAGGGCCTGAAACAATTCTGCTCAGATTTTTGTCTCTGCAGCCACAGGAAAGGAATCCAAAAACTGTTCATGCATTAGAATAGGGTCGTCGAAGGTCTAGTAAATTTAAAGGGAGATCTTGCGTATGTGCGTGTGTGTTACGTGTGTTTGAGAGTACACTTGCCTATATGTGAACATGTGGAGGCAGAGGTTGAGGCCACATGTTTTTCCTTATATTTTCTCACCTAATGTTTTTTTTGAGACAATGTCTCTCCTTGAACCTACAGTTCACCAATTAGATACACTGGCAAGCCAGTGAGTGCCAGGAACCTCCCAGCACTGGGATTGGGCACTGGGGATCTGAACTCAGGTCCTGACGCTAATACAACAAGTACTTTGCCCACTAAGCCATTTCTCCAGCTCCTAAAGGGGGTCTCATACCAGGACACAACATAAATGTCACTACACAAATGGATGGACAGGCAGCGTTTATGACAGTGCCATAATAGCACTTTGGGCATCAACAGAAATGCTAATAACCCTGGAAGATGCTATCTAGGATAAAGATCAGGCATGTCCTAAGAGCCTGTTCACTCCAATGCTTCAACTCCTGTGAATCCCCAAGACAGCCTGCCTGGCCACGGAAAGTGAGAGGGAAAGGGGGAATTAAGTATGACTTTGCAGAGTTCAAATGTAAAATGATCCAGTTTGCTTGGGATTGACAATGATTAAGGTTTCTGCCAGCGAATGAAATGTGGTCTTTTAGTTACAGAAAATAAAGGAAGTTAATCCTTTTCACTCCTAAGAACATGGCTCAAGAAAATTGAACCTGCTACACTAAGACAGTGAGGCATAAGTATATTATTTAAAGTAATTAAAGATAAACAAGCAGAGAAATAAAAATGATAATACATCCAATAAAAGGAAGAAGAGGTGGAGAGGAGAGAATGGCTGAATAAGTTAATTAAATCCTCATCTTTCATTTCTGGGAGACAATAGGCTAAATATAAATTTGATACATTCAGAAATCTCCTATGCTTATTATTTAATATTTTAAAAGTAACAAGTGTAAGAATTAAAACCAGAAGCAGTTAAGGCATTTCTTAGGCAAGGCACTGATGGTAAGTAGAAAATTTTTGTCCATTGTATTCTTCATACTCTTGGCTGTTTTTCTTACAGCATTCCTGTGTTACTTTTATATGAGTAAGATTGGGAAAAAAAATCACCATTCTGGGTGTGTTTGCTGGGCTATAAGATGAAGTGGTCTATGCTAATAGAATACATGTATTGAAGATAAAAGTGCCCCCGCGTAAGCATTCTGAAAACACTGTGCACTAGAATGAGGCCACGCAGACCCCTGTAAGAATCCCCAGACCCAAATAATAGGACCTAGATACCATGAGGAAAAAAATGACAGCAGCATGCAACACTAATGCAGGGGGGATTTTCAGATCAGCTACTTAGAGAGAAAGACTGTATGCAAGGCTGCCCACAGCAGCTGCAGACTTGGATTGATACGTGTGAAATTTTAGTATTCCTCCCCTTATGTATGTGTGAGGGGTGTGCATTTGTGTGTGTGCTTGGTGTAGGTGGGTGCACATGTGTGGGATGTGTGCATGCATGCGTGCATGTGTATGTGTGTGCATGCGTGCGTGCATGTGTGTGTGTGTGTGTAGGTCTGATGTTAAAGTCAGGAATCTATTCAATTGCTTTTCACTTTATTCACTGAGGCAGGAGTTCTCAATTGAATTGGAAGCAAAGTTTAGGAATTTCCTGTCTCTATTTCCTCAGTACTGAGTACTGGAGTACTCAGTACACATGGGCCACCACACCCTCCTAATGTCTATGGAAGTTTGGGGGATCTGAACCCTGGTCCTCATATTTGCATGGCAAGTGTTTAAACTATTGAATAACTTTCCCAGTCTTTGAGGTTTTTTTTTTTTTTTTTTTTTTTAATATGTAGCAGGAATGGTTCTTTCAAAAAATTCTAATTTATTCTAATTTATTTTTTTATGTGTATGGGTATTTTGCCTGTATGTGCACCATGTGCATGCTGTGCCATCGGAGGCCAGAAGGCTTTGGGTCTCCTGGGATCATAGTAGCAGCTGGATGCCACCCACCATGTAGGTGCTGGGAATTGAAACTGGGTCCTTGGGAAAAGCGTAAGTGCTTTTAACCACTGTGCCATCTCTCCAGCCCTATTAGAATGGTTCTTAAAACCCACATGAACTCACACATGTGAAAGTGCGTGTGTGCGCGCGCACACACACACACACACACACACACACACACACACACCCCTGGATTTATCTTGAACTCTAATTTCCCAATCATCTTTTTCTCACTTAGCTCTTGGGTCTTGGGCCACATTGGAAGTTGACAGTCTGAGATACACTCCCCATCTGCTTCTCTGCAGTGGGCTGACAGGCAGAAGGCACGCAGTTGTGAGTGAAATCTGAAGTCATTTGTCTCCTGTTTGAATATAAGATTTCCAGAACAAAGGACTTGTCTTTGCAGAGGTCAAGGAAACAGCCCAGCAAATCCTCATGGTGTTGTCAAGCATAGGGCACTGAGATCCACTTCCTTCCTTTTTCTCTTTTCTTTCTTTTTTTGGTCTAAGTGACCTTTGTATCAAAAATCTGGGCAACAGCCTTCATTATCTTCTCAGGTTGATGGGACCAAAATGAACAGCAGTCCACTCTGGGAAGTGACATAAATGGCATGCCCCAATTAGTGCTTCATTCTGTCTGTGTGAAGTAACATTTTCGACATCTTACCGAGTTCATTCTCTGAAAGTCTGGAGAGGTGAGTGAGGGTTATATATATATTATGGGTGACAAATCAGTTCTAGTTGGTTTAGGGATGGTAGAGGCAATTAGTGGGGTTAGTTAAACATTTCAGTCTGACATTTCCTCAAAGTATTTGCAGGACTCTTAAAATGGGCAGAGTGAGCTGGTGATTTATTTTCTAAAATTGATTTCAACTGGTGGCACCAAAAGTGTGATCCCGCTGCTCCATCCTATATTGTGGTCCCACCAAAGAGAAAGTCTCTTCATGTGGCCGCAGAGAGGTGAATGGGAGCCCCTGACCTCTCACAGTGCAATTTTGCTTTCCCAATAACAGCCTTCTGGAAGCTTTGGGGGTAGATTGCTTTTGCTAGAATGCAACACCTGAAAACTGGCCTTTGCTTTCTGGCCATTCATCTGGCCACCTAGGAGAGGGCTTATTCACAGGTGACAATGCAGACAGAGGCTTAATCAAAATCAAACTCCACACACCTATTTAATGCCTACTACGGGGTGCTTTGGTTGAAATTCAACCCTAGGATTTTTGAAGTCTTGATGGGTAGAGTTGGAAAACCTATCATTTAAAAACTACCAGCAGTCATCTAGCTCAATGGAGTGTCAGAACTCCTTTCTGAAGACGATAGTTCTTTTGTTCTGGGTGAACCACCTGAATGGACTGCTTAGTTCCCAAAGCAAACACACTTAACTGTCTTCTGTCAACTTGAACTCTTTTCTGAAAACCCCAGCACTAAGGGGAAAAGCTTGTGACTGGAGAGAAAATTTCTGTTTAATCGTAACAGATTTTGTTTTCACCTGAGGCACTCAATTTCCTGAGCAAAATATATCAATTGGATAATGCGAGCAAGATTAAATGGTTAATAAACAGTAATTGTGAAGCACTCAGATAAAATGTGCACACGCGATGTAATGTGATGGATGGTGACTGGGTTTTATTTTCCTTAGCAGTAGTCAACCACTTGGAGGTTTATGGTTATCCTGAACTCAAAATGAATTTACAAGCAAAAATACGCACAACTCTCTTTAGGGGAAATCTTATCTGGATATGATGGTGCCTTGGAAGACATGGGAAGAGTGCAAGGAAAGGATAGACTGAAGACTGATGGAAGAGACTGTCTCCCTTCACTTGCTGTGTATATATGCAGGAAGCAAAACATTCACACACTCTCACAATCTGGAATTGATCCAGACGATAACTCAAACTGGAAACAAAAGTTATTATAATGAGAAAAGAAGAAAAGGAGTGAGGGTTTGTGGAGATGAACGCTTGGTTAAGAGACCTCCCCATGCAAGCATGAGAACCTGAGTTCAAATCCCCAGAACTGAGTGAAAAGCTGTGAATGGTTGTTTGAGTGTGCCTGCAACCCCAGCTCTGTGGAGGAACAGAGACAAGAGGGTCCCTGTACTTGCTGTTCTCCAGCACAGCTCCAGGTTCAGAGAGAGACCCTGCATCTCATGGGAATAGCACAGAGACAGATAAAGCCAGACATCAACCTCTGGCCTTCATGTGTGTGCACATCTACACAGACAGGTGTGTCCACACAACATGTACACATGGAAGAAATGAAAGAGTATAGTCATGCTATGATTTAAGTTAAAACATCCCCTACAGGCCTCTGTGTTTAAACTTGGTACCCAGCTGGTGGCATTATTTTGGGAGATTATGGAACCTTTGAGATGTCATGCCTAACTTGTAGTAATAGATAAATAAAGGGCTTTTAAAGACTATACCTTATTTGGGTTCTAACTTGCTTTCTCTGCTTCCTGTGATGAAGATGTCACTGTGCCTACCTACTGCCACAGGTAGAGCTACTCCAGGCAGCACCTTCCCCTCACCACAAGGAACCAAATCTCTGAATCCATGAGCCCAAATAAGGCATGCTTCCCTTGAGTTGTATCCGTTTGGTATTTTGTCACAGTGCCTTGAAAACAGATCGATACTGAAGATTGGTACCGAGACGTAGAGTCCTTGTGGTGATATGTAAACCACAGGCCTTTGGAGCTGGTTTGTGGGAGAAATGTGGTAGAACTTTGGAGCTGTAGGCCCTGAAGTGCTATAAGCAGAGCTTTCCATTCACTTTTTGCTAGCATACACTGAAACAGGTCTCATGGCTACCTTTTCAGACATACATGGCTTTCTCATCTTCCAGTCCTCCCTTGTCCTTTCTCTGTCCCTCTAGCTGGACACCTTGCTCACCTCAAGTACTTTCCTCTTTTCCTCCCTTCTCCTCTTTTTCCCAGTCCCCTTTCTTTATTGTCCTGTGTGTGTGCATACATTTGTATGTTATTTGAACCTCAATTCTACATATGGGAGAAGGCATATCGTTCATCCGAGTTTGGCCTATTCTGCTTAACAAGATGATCTCTGGTTCCATCCATTTCTCTTTCAGATGTAATGATTTAATTTTTCATTATAGCTGAATCAAATTCCCTTGTGCATATGCACCACGTTTTCTTCATTCATCTGTTGATGGACATCTAGGCTGGCTCTATGTCTTGACTGTTGTGAATGGTGCAGTGATAAACATGGATGTGCAAGCATCCTTAGGGTGTGTTCCCAGGAGTGGTACAGGTGGTCCTGCAGTAGTTCTGTTTTTAGTGTTTTTAGGAAGGAACCTCCACACTGATTTCCATGGTGACTGGACCAGTTTACATGCCCATTACCTGTGTTCCTCTTTGCTTACATCTCTGCTGCTTTGTGGTCATTTGGTTTCTTGGAGATAGACATTCTGACTGGGATGAGATGGAATTTGAAAGCCGTTTTAATTTGCCTTACTTTTCTTTGTTTTTGTCTGTTTGGAGTATTAGCTCATTATTNATTGCTTGATTTTCTTTTTTGGTTTTTAACTTTTGAAGTTATTTATAGGTTTGAGAAACTAATCTCTGTGACTGTCTAGCTAGCAAAGGCTGTTTCTTATTGTTTAGACTGTCTCTACTCTATAACTAGGGATTAATGGGCATTCTGACAGAAATTCAGAATACCAGAATACCAATAGAAATGCAGACAGAAACTGCTCATAAGGTTTTCTAAGGTATGGGGGCTTTATTGGGAATTGGATTAGAGACCATTCATATCTCATCCAGGTAAAAGATCTAGTTATGTGCAACCTATGTCCTGAAATTTTGAGTGTTCCTGAGTAGAATAGTAAGGAATAAATATATTTGGGAAGTTGCACCACAGTGTGTCATGCAGGCTGTGGCATGGTTGTTAATTGCTCTTCTTAGTCAGATTTACGGTGATGGCACAGAGCAGGAATGGGAGCAGAAATATATGAAAAATGCACAGTTTATTTCTTTTTTTGAGGAGAGAAATACGATTTTGTTTAAGATTGTGGACAAAACAAGTGCAGCCAAAGAAACTATAATTGTTAAAAATACTGTACCATCAAAGAATATTCATTTGGCAATGTGAGACTAGAAACGTTACTTGATGGAAAGAACCCTTTCATCAAAGGCTCTTTCGGGGGAACATGTAAATTATTTGAAAAACATTCATATAGAAGTGTGCCTGAAGACAGAGACAGTGCCTAAAAAGAGATATCCTCCAAGACATCTCACTGAAAATGGGCAACAAAGAAACACTTTCCTATGGTTGGCCATGCAGGTTCTCAGAAACTGGTCTAAGGATGCCTGGCTACTTCTTGAGCTGGCATCAGAACTTGGCAGCATGTATATGATGTTGTTTTTGCAGGTATTCAGGAGGTAAGAGTGACAAGGCCACGGAGGCTTGCACACGGGTTTTAGAAAAAGCTGATGAGGCCAGGAATGTGTCACATGGCCAGATTCCTGCAGGGAGGCACCCAGAGGCTGAAGAATGGAGTGGAAAGGAGTAGGGATGCCAGGATTTAGGAGATGCCAGGAATGTGGGATGTTGGCTAAGCTAAAATGCAAGCACTGAGCGGAGCTGGCCCAAGAGAGGCCCCACGTGTGCTACAATTGGGAGGGTCAGCGCTTTCCAAGATGGTTGGAGTTCACATCTGACTCCATGTGTCCTAGATATTGGGCATGATTTTAGGATGTCATGTTTGCTCTACTGGGTTTTGGTCTTGTTTTGTCAAGGGAATCACTCTGATTCCCCCCTTTTAGAATGAGGATATTTACTTGATGTCATTATATTTTGGAACTATGTAACTTTCTTTCTTTCTCTCTTTCTCTCTTTCTCTCTTTCTCTCTTTCTCTCTTTCTCTCCTTTCTCTTTCTTTCTTTCTTTCTTTCTTTCTTTCTTTCTTTCTTTCTTTCTTTCTTTCTTTCTTTCTTTCTTTCTTTCTTTCTTTCTTTCTTTCAA
>LZPO01046564.1:0-10396 GCA_001675575.1 Neotoma lepida
TTAAAAAAAGCATAAAAATAAAATAAATTTCCAAGTTGCCATCACCCAACTTCAGTACTTTTCAACTCAGAAGAGATCCTGTCTTTTCTCACACTTTTCCTGCCATAATATTTTGAAGAAACTCCCCAATATATTTTTAGCCATACATATTTCAGCTTGGATCCATAATAGGCAAAGATTCTTTGTAAAACAATNCTAATCACCCCTGCATAATATTCTGTCCTGTAGCTGTATTGGACTTTAGGAGCTGGTTGTTTGTNTCTAATTTACCCTTACAATTTCTTGTTTCTTTCTCTCTCTTTTTTTTGGTCNGTTTTCTTGTACTCTTCACAAGAAANGCAGCCCTTGTTCTACAGGTGAAATAGAATGTGTGCAAACTAAGCAAGCAAGAATGAACACAAGCCCCTTAATTCCATTAANCGTTGGGTAACTGGTAAAGATTAATGTACATATCTCCTGCTAATTCTTTCCAATTACTTAGTTCATATAAATTCCCAAGCCTGGTTAATTATGCTGAAGCCAGGTCGTAATTCTGAACCGTGTTCTGACAACAGGGAATTTTCCTGGTGTAACCTTGCCCTCCCTCACAGGCTCTCGGCAGATTAGGCACTCAGCCCTGAGTCCATTCATTTTCTGCTCAGGCCTAATTGCTGCNGACTGGCTGCCACAGGTACCTGGATGGCCTGTGTTCAAAGAGGCAGGGACTTCTGAGAACAAATAAGGAAAGATTAATTGTTTGTTTTGTTCCCTCCCAAGAGAAATGTGNGTGCTTAATCAAGAAAAATAATTTCTTCTGTTGATTTGACTTATTTGGAGAAAAGATAATTGTGTAAAGGTAGGTGCCGAATGATGCCTTNTAGAAGAGGTATTGCCACTTACCTCCACAAGAGACACGGGTGGGGGAAATGAATGTGGGATACTGATGAAATGGATGGGGATGGCTCGCATTCCTCATGGTAAGTAATCTGGCTGTTCCGCTCTTATTTGTACCAATAGTCCTCGCTAGTATTGTCATTTGTTTTGTCTGGATCTTCGGAAATCTAATCAAGGAGACAATAGCATTAAAAAAAGAAAATCAACAACACTTTTCCAAATTGTTCTTAATTGCTAGAGTACAAAGTGAGCTAAATGTTGTGATGTTTCCAATTAAAGAAGCTGTTTCCANCAAGCACTATTAAATCCATCTTTCCCAATCTGATAAATAAGCTATCAAAGAGCAGAGCAGATTAATTGAGCACAGTTAGCCCCTGATTTCTCATAGCAGCGAATGTGAGCCTGCATTATTAATGAATCTGGCACAGTTTGGCATGGTAACTGCATCACTTGTACCTCTGGCTACCGGAGAAAAGAACTCATGAAACAGTATCCTGTTGCTTATGATTTTTGTGACAAGATCATTTTCTTCCACAATTCTATTTATTTGAGAAAGATGTTTGTTAACACACTGAATCAAAGTTGGAATCTGGATTTGGGTAGGAGAAAAAGATTGAATTAAGGGTGGTATGCCTTGTCACTGTGACTGGAAGGCATAGACAGGTAAACACAGGATTGAGGGGGTAGGCAGGACTTTAAAACCCTGTGCAGGGTCAGTGGGAAATGATTGTAGACTGTGGGTCATTCAGCTCAGCTGTGAAAGTTGCCATAGATGATAGTAAACAAAGCAGAGGGTCCATATTGCAATAATACTGTATTTATAAAGGCAGCAGTAGGCCAGATTTGGTCCTGAGTTATAGTCTTCTCTTGGACTGGAGGCTGGCCACAGATGGTATGGAGGCAGCACTGTGTGTGTCCAGAGTGGAGAGACGGGAATGAAGAATGTTGTTATTCCAGAGGTACATGTACACTCAGAACTCCTGGCCTCCACACTCTGTGTAAGCTTGTTACTTAACTCCCCTGACCACTGGTCACCATGGCAGAGTTGTCCTGAGGACTTGGTGTGCCAGCAAACACACATCCAGCAGTTCCTTAAACATCTTACTACATACTTAACTGTTTTTCCTCAGATCTGGGTGGCGTTCGCCATGCATGTCTTAGCCATGTTTTCTCCAAATTTCTGGATATCCCTGTGACTCCAGGAAGTCACAGGGATTAATGCCTAATCTTAATTATTTAGCCATGAAAATTAAATTAGAAAAAAAAATTTTTTTCAGCACCATCTGAGCAATTCAATTAAAACCATGATTCGCTTAAAACACTGTTTTGGACTTGGACAAGGCAGAACATTTAAGTGGAGAGAATGTTGTGACTAGAAAGTTCTGATGAAATCCTCTGTCTGTTCATTTACTCATTCATTAATTCACAAATCAACTTCTCTTAAGGATGATTCTAAGCCTGGCCTCTGCCATGTACCTCACACTTTCTTTCTCCTCTCCNTCACCACCAGGCTGGCTGCATAATGTCACCAGTTGGCCTAACTGCTAGCCATTTTGTTTAAAATACTTATGTTTATATCTTATGTGTATGACTGTGTTTGCCTATGTGTATATGTGTGCACCACATGCACACCAGGTGCCCAGAGAAGTCAGAAGACAACATCAGATCCCTTAGAACTGGAGTTATAGACAGTTAGGAGCCACCATGTGGCTGCTGGGATCCAGGCTCCTCTCCAAGGGCAGGCAGTGCTCTTAAGTGCTGAGCCGTCTCCTCAGCCCCCATTTTGTTTAGCGTATGTGCTAAGGTGCAAGTGAGGCGCTAGACTTTCTTCACAGGACTGCAGAGGAGGGACCGGCCTCAAATCCTTCTGAACATGGAGACCCTGGCAATTAAGAGGTGCTGTGAGGAATCTCATGGGGAGGAACACGCCCTGTGGCCCATACTGTGAGCATTTTAGGCAGAGCACTGCAGCTTGTTTTGGGGTGCAGGAGGCTGTGAAGTAATGTTTAATGATACAGTTTTCACACTGACATAAAGTGGGCATCCCCATAATCCTCCCCTGAAGGTATGTGACACCCCAACAAGTCTTTCCAGGAAAAACCGGGTTGAATAAAAAGCACACGCTGTTACATCTTGGGAAGCTACCCCTGTAGGGTCCTGAGCTGCTCAGCCTCCCCCTAGAGTCTGAAGCCCTCCTTCACCTGAGGCAGCAGAGGAAGGAGAGGACAGCATGTGACTTCTGAGTGGTGTGAGCCTCAGCACATCTTGAACAGGATGCTTCAGAAAGTTGCTTTTGTTATGGAGTCCTGTTGCCATAACAACGTGTGTACCCTTCTGCCTCCCTGAAACCTAGAAGCGGGGCTTTGGGCCTGNTCAGAAATCTTTCATAGGAAGAATTTCAACTGGTCTTTTACCAAAACTTTATTAAAAGCANCATTCTCCAGTTGTTCTATAATTGTGTGACATCAAGAGAGAAGAGAGTTTCCTGGCCAGATCTCAGCAGAAGGCCTTTGCATTGATGAATGGAACTGGAAGAAAAAAAGCACAATTTAGTAAGAGCAGCTGTGGGACNGACTTATCTTGGTAATGTTTTCATAATGGCAGCTGTTAAAACCAANGCTGTATGAATTATGTTGAATTTTTGGTCACTCTGTTCCAACATAATAGAGCATGGCAGGCACAGGACTCGGAGGCTAAAAAGATTTTCTCATTTCAAAACAAGAATAGAAGAGACTTTAGATTCCTAGTAAACACCCTAAAATGGAGTCTGTGTTGAATTGCATCTTTGTTAAGAAGACAAGGTATTAGTATGTAGTAAGGAATTTACAATCCTCCTTCCTCACCTCTAGAGAATCAGGATTACGGATNTGAGCCACCCTACCCAGCTAAAAATGTTTTATACATGTATTTTATATGATACATCATTGNCCTACTAATACCTTTACATNAGCTCTTAAGTGAATAAATATGTATCTACTGGTTTTTATATTTACATTTGGAGAGCACTGGTTGAGGGGTGCTCAGTCCTGAATGGAATGCCCTATTTCAGCCATNCCAATAGATCTTAAGTAAATAAAATAGTGTAGTGGTGGTGTGNTTTTACCAAAACCAGATAGTCAGGGATAGAGAGATGGCTCAACTGTTGTGAGCACTTAGTGCTGTTGCAGAGAACCTAGATTCNGTTCCCAACACCCAAATGGCAGCTTACAGTGTTTGTAACTCTAGTTCCAAGGGATCCTATGCCCTCTTCTGGTCTCCATGGGTACTGCAAGCACATCTCACCCAGGTATAAACATGCAGGCAAAAACACTCATTCACGTAAAATAAAAATAAATAGAATTTTTAAAAAATAATAAAATGATAGTCTTACTGCACTTCTTNCAATGTATTCAAGTACTCTATCATTATTATTTTAGATAATTATTTTACCAGGTAATTCTGCCTGTTTTGGAACTTGCTACGTAGACCAGGCTGGCCTTGAACTCCTCCTGCCTTGAGATCCTCCTGCCTCTGCCTCTGAAGTAACTGAGATTAAAGCATGTGCCACCATACCCAGCCTCGGTGAATATAGGTGATTGTCTCTGGTCCCAGAGAGCCTTTCTGAAAACAAGCACACAGATAAACCAGCTTTCTTGTTTAACCCTCCTACGCCTGGGCAGGAAGGTGAGGTGGTTGTATCAGAGCAGTGTGATATGGTGTTGGAGCACTGGTCCACTTTCTCTGAGTTATTAGAACCACTCATCGGAAGCTAACTCTGGGCACTTCTGGCCTCACTGGGATGTCTCTGTACTCCACATTGGTGATCCAATTCAGCTTCCTCCTGCCTAGGCTGCTGCTCCCTCGGCATGCTTGTCTAAATGTTCCTGTTCTCTGTCTCATCAGTTCCTGGTTGAAAAGCTCCACGGGCTACTTTTGTGCTATTTTGGAAAAATAGAGACTCTTCTTAAGTCCCTCTGTCAGACCATTATTTTCACTTAAAACAGCCGCGTGCCTGTGTCCTGGGAGCTATTTGTGGTCAGTCCAAAATGCGTTCTGGTTTGTTGTCCCTGCATCCATCCCCGATGATGAGTGCTTTGTTTTTTTTGTTTGTTTGTTTGTTTGTTTTTGTTGTTTTGTTTTTTTTCCAGGATCTTTCTGGTAGTTTCCTCCTTGACTCTGGCTACTCTGGTTCAAACTCCCAGTCTGAATTCCTAACCTATTTCAGCTTCATATCTGGGAATGTCATCTACCTGCCAGAACCTTTGAATGGCTGCTTGTCAAGTACCGATTTGAGATATCCTTAGGCCACATACTCCAAATTCCAGCATCATTCTTGTGTGAGCCCATGTCAGCCCACTGCCTTAGCATTCGTAGGCCTGTGTGTTTATCATGCTCTGCGTGTCCACATCCCTTTTCCTATTTCTGCTTATGAAAACATCCCCTCAAGACTCATCTCTAGTCTCTTTCATGGCATCCTTCTTGAGTCTTTCCATCCAGAAGTGTTAGTCTTAAATTCTAATGTACTTGAATTGACCATTAACCCATCACATATTACCTTCTGTTAGCATTCTTAGAGTATTGGACTTATTTTCTACGTGTCTCTGTGCCATCCGTGTCGGCTCCTTCCAGTGTCCTGTAACCTTAACTCACCTCCTCATGATTGCTGACCTACGTTGCCAGGTAGTTGGGTTTTGTGTATTTACTTTTAGGTCTATTTATTTTGTGTGTATGAGTGTTTTGTCTGCATATATGTATGTGCACCACTTGTGTGCCTCTGCCTGCAGAGGTCAGAAGAGGACACTGAATCCCCTGCAACTAGAGTTACAGATGGTTGTGAGCCATCATGTAAGTGCTGGGAACTTGACCTTCATCTCAGCAAAAGCAGCAGCAAGTGCCCTTAACTGCCAAACCAACTCCCTAGCCCCCGACACAGGATTTTTTAAATTCTCTGTAGCCAAAAGAAATCAAAATTACCACAGATTCAAATCAGTCATCAAACAAATTATCTGAAAAATCTATTCATAATACATATGACAGAGTTCTCATCCCCAAGGTGAAAAGAGCTTTTATAATCGCTTGAAGAAAATTGGAAAAATTCACTTATTCAAACAATAATTACACATGGAGCCAGTGAGATGACACTTGCCACCAACCTGGCAAACCTGAGTTTGATCCCCACAACCCACATATAGATGGAGAGAACTGACTTCACAGAATTATCTTCTGACCTCCATGCGCATATTATGCATGGTATATGGTATATATGATACATGCGCTCCCCACACATATTCTGCATACACACACAATAACAATTTTTAAAATTTTTAAAAATCACAAATGTTCAATAAATCAGGAAAAAAGATAATTTTATAATTAATCAGAGTGTGGCCAGCCAAGACAACACATTTACTTTTACATCTACAGAGGATGAAAGAAAACATCTGTGCCTGTTATTGGTTAGGCTACGAAGAAACAAGCCTTCCCATAAGCCTCCAAGAGGGGATGCAAACTGCAAGAATCTTTTGGGGAAGCAATCTGGCAATTCCCTCTATGGATCTATCATACAATTATTCTTACATGACTTGGTTTCATGGTATGTAAGGCATTTTCATTATAATATATTATAAAAAAATATCCAGTAAGAAGGGGATTGGTTAAAAATCTCTATCCAATGAAAATATTAATAAAGTATTCCATAGCAGTTCACCAGATTACTGTAAATCTGTGTGTTCTGAGAGTAAAGGCTGACCAGCCTCTATGGACTAATTCAGAAGGAAATATGAAAGTTCTCCAGGGACAAGCGTACAGTAATAATGCTTTGTCTTATGATTGGTGGCATTTACAGTTCACAGCTCTGTGAAGACCAGAATTCAGGAAGATCATGAAAAATCAGTCAGAGTCATAGAAAATAGATTTTTAAAAATCATTTAATAGAGTTTTTAAAATATAAGTTCTATACTATTTTGTTTTCAAAACCACAGCTTCTTATTGTTATTTTTTTCTTCTGGGTGAAACAAGTTGCATGGGGTTAGTAATCCTGTATTATTGAAGTGAGTAAGAAGCTCGCTGTCAGGCTCAGGGTGGAAGTCACTCCTCCAGACTGACACTGTTTGTTTTTTCTTGGCACACAAAGATGCTGAGCATCCCCTGGTCAAGTCCTGCCAGCCCTTTATACCAGTAATTGCATTGTTCCATGTCTTTATCGAGGACTCCTTTGCCAATAGGTTTGGGGAGGGACAAGTGTCAGGGAAGACAAGGCACAGTGAAGTTCCTGTGATTGAGCAAAGATGACACTGCTCAGGTCACCCCACAAAAACTTGTCAGTTTGCTGCCCAAATAAATGCCTAGGGGGCACAAGACACAGAGCACAATGACCCCGAGAAGAAAAATCAATTGCAATTCATATTTCATACGTCTGTAACTGCTCTGGAAAGCACGGCTGCAGTGAGTTTGCAGGCCTCCTCCCCTCCCTCTCATCTCTCTCTGCTTTCTTCTGCTGACTGGGTCTCACAGGCTCTGCATTACAGGGAGGCAGATTTTGGACTTTTTTCCTTGCCCACATCACCATTCTTATTACCGGTGCCCTGCACTAGATTTCATCAGTTCACCGAACTGTAGACAGGCATAGACCATAGTTATTTCGCTTTGAGATTCTTGAAGGTTTGGGGCCTGTGTACTTGTATTTTGCTCTGAAGTGAGGTGGATGTGTGCAAGGTTACCCATCCTTCACAGAGACTGGTACTCAGTAGGGTTTTCATCATCAAGTGTGGACTTTTATCCATGGCTGTGGTTTTAAAAGCTCTTTCATCGGGATAAGGGACCCTTAACACTGCTAATTTTAAGAACCATCTAGTCTATCTTCCTTAGACTTTCTTGCTCCAGCCCCCACTCTGCCCCCACCTCCACACTCTCGAGTGAAGCTGCTCTTAGATCCGTAGCCCTGCTGTGGACTGAGATGTCATAGGACTAGAGAAAACGCTGCTTATTTTATGGATTACTGTTAGGTCAACAAAACTTTGGCAGCATTGATTAACTTGACAGTGAGTACAGCAGTACATTTATCACTTATGGCTGTGCTGTAGAAAATCTAATAAGAGGCAAACAATTCCCTTTAGAGCCTGTAACAGGTTCACTGTGGCCAACAGTGCATGCACTGGAAATTCCTGCCTTTAAATTATACCCTTGCTGCTGGGTGGGTCATTGACTCAAGGCTGCTGCCCTCCTGCAGGCACGCCGCTGTTGTTAATTTCATCTCAAGTATTTGCTTTAAATAAGTATTTAAATTGTTATTTATGTGCAAGGTTTTAAGAGATGAATTAGACACAGCTCTACAGTGGTCGTTTTACAATAACGTCCAGAAGGAAGAGCCTATTGTTTGGGGTGTTGTGGAGGTGGGGACTACTCCCCAGGAAAGTACATTCTGCGCTCAGTGCTTTCAAATTCAGCTTGATTCTTCATGGAGAATACTTGGTAAAGAAAAGGATTTGTTAACTGTATTTGGTGTGAAATGACATCAACATGTATATTGCTAGGAATCTGGTGGGTCCTTTGTGGATTTTTCTTTATCTTAAGGATATCCTGTTAGGAGTTTTAAATCTCTTGTTCTATCCACTAAGCAGCGTTACCCATTTTCCCATTTACCACATGCATCTTCAGTAGTGTACTTCGGTATGTATGCACGTGGGAAACATAGGGCCACGTGCGTTTATTAAATAACAGATTATAAAAAGTTTAGAAAAATGTGGTAGATTCAGAAGATTAGAGCCAAGTATAGAGAGGCCAAGTTCTTCAGGTGTATTGTAATAGTTATCTGGAAAACTAAAGAGTGTTTTGTTAGCAGGAAACAGCGCATGCTGCAGAAGCAGCCAGCCTCTCACTCCACGTGGCAAGGGCTCTCTCTGTCGGACTTCTTCCAAGGAAGATACCTAATTTATTTTCTTTCTTTCATTTTGTCCTCATGCTATGTTAAAATTCACAATTCAGCATGAGAGCTCCAATCCGGGTGAGGACACGTACCAGCTTCGTGGCTGTGTTTGCACACGCTCTTGAATCGGGAGCTTTTCCACAGTAGCATCTCAGAGACGACACCATTTTCTCTGTGGGGAGAAAGGCAGTCTGCCAGAATCAATTGTCTAGAGGGTTCCTATAATAAGGCAGCTTGTGGTATGAGTAACAGAAACAGCGTGAGCAGGAAATTCCCACAGCAGTTTGGTTTTGGAAGAAAAACTGAGTTCACCTGAAACATGAATACATTGAAAACCAAGACTTAATAAGGCAGCACTCAGAGCCAGGATGGCTGTTCCGAAGCCCTGGCCAGTGGTCCCGTCCAGTATTTGTCTTTGGGATTCTAAACAGCATATGAACCAAAGTTGCTTTTTCTTGAGATTGGGAACTGGCCTGAATCAGTAACATTCAAGCCTGTTGACGTTAGTGTTTTGATTTAATTCAGTGCAAATGTGTTCTGTTTAATCCACAGAATAAATTCAATGCCTTTCCCTTCTGAAGCAGGCTTTTCTGNAAGAGCTCCATCTACCTCGCTGGGTTTTGCAGGTTACAGTGGGAGTGCCCCCACCACTTGCCCCAGTGAGCCGAGGCCGGGTATTGATTAACTATCACACTGGCATCAGAACTACTCTTAGGATTCAATTTTTTTGTTGTTTTGCATATTTTATTGATCAAAGTGGTAAATGAGCATCAAGCGTGCAAGAAGACGATGAATTGTTTACTTGCATAAAATAACCTTTCAATAAGGGAAGATGCATGGCTCACACTTCGGTTCTGTTCTGCGGCCCGAAGCAGATGGCATTCAGCTGCTATTGATTTACTTCCATAGTTAAGGAGCAGCCTGCAGCCCGGCATGCCCACTGCATTGTAAAAAGGGGTGTAGACTTGGGGACCAGGATGGAAGCCAAGAAGGACTGACTAGTCTGTCCCCAAATTCTAAGGAAAAAAAATCTTATTTGGGAACCATGCATAGCTACTTAATTGCAAATGTGAATTAACACAGTCACATGTCATGGGCCACTTCACACACTGCTGCTTAGAAGGGGAGAGCTTTTGTGGTCATCACATATGCAGAGGTCCCCAGTAAATAACGAATAGAGTAATAATCACAGAATAGTAATTTCAAGCCTGTGATACTGGAAGGAAGCAAAATAAAACCTTTCCTGCTGCGTTCAGGGCAAAAGTGAACTATACCATACAGTGCCCATATTGAGCCGTCTGGCCTGAAACCAGAGTGAACACACAGTTGCCCTGATAGCCCTCCTTGTGCTTACCTATGTCCTATCTCTGCGTTGGCAGCACTCCACCCATGGCCTTTGTCAGCGGCCAGATTGGTTTTGAAATGTCTTTCCATAATTGGTAGTTACAGATGTTGAGTTTGTAAACATTTTTCTTTAAGCTGTGTCCAACATTGACTTTATATCATAAAAACTAAGCTAGCCTCCCAATTGTAGATGGGTTTTCCTTATTCCTTCCAGACTCATTAAATACTGAAAACCTCTCATCAAAAGCCACATGAACAAGTAGGAAATAGACTTCA
>LZPO01046565.1:0-10385 GCA_001675575.1 Neotoma lepida
AAGGTTTCTGATCTATATGTGCAATGTACCATAATTTAGTGTTTACCATTCTTCATCCATAATACATGTATGCATTTTAAATTCTCCAAGTTGTATTAAAAAAACACATCAACAACAACAAGAAAAACAAACAAAAAATAAAACAAACAAAAATAAATCCCTTTGTAATATCACCAACGCACGCATTCTCCTTCAGAAACATACAGTCTGGCATGAAGTTAATTCATGGCCATGGATCCAAAGATCAATTGATTACATTTTGTGTATATGATTTTAATATAGGCATTCTGTTTGATGACAGATTTGAGAAAGCAAGCATAATGGTTGTGGAAATCCCAGTTAGTTGGCCTGTTTCATGGCTTTTGCCTCCTTCCTGTCAGTTAACATTGCTCTGATTTGAGGGTGATTCTGTCACTTCCACAGAAAAAAGCAGCCCATCCTTCCACCCCAAGTAGACAAGACTGATTGTCTTCATGAGAATGCAAAGGCCTACTTTTTGTCAGTTACTAAGTAGGAGTGCTGGTACTAAGGTTTTGTGCACTGGGCATAAGGAAACTCAGCTGACAGTGCCTAGGAGAGCTTTCCTTAATAACATTAGACATTTCCCTGAGAGAAAGATTGCTCCCTCCTTTTTTGATGTGGTAATGTGTAAAGAGGTTTTCTTGCTTCTGTAATGGCCACATTGGCCCCAGGATAGGCAGTCAATAGACTCATGATGAAGCTGATATCATTAAATTCTGAGTGAACCAACCCTAGCACAGCATACCTCCAGAATCATTGACCGTGACTGAGTGGCAATCTTATTTGTAAAGGCCTTCATTCTTGAGTGTTGGTAGTTGAACTTAGAGACTCTCATACTAGGCACACCAACCACTCTATCATTGAACTACACCCTTAGTTCTTTACTTGGATACTTTGTAACTCAGACCTAAAAGCTGTCTACAGTCACCATATTTTATATATCTAAATGAAACTTAGTGGAATCAAAATTGGTTTTCAATAAACTTATAAAGAATAAAATTTGAATAAATAGAGAAAATATTGGACAAGTTGATTGGCCATTCATAGCAATCCTGATACATCTTTGCAAGGCACATTTCTTACATATAAGTGTATCTCCTATTACTATACTGAGGTAAATAGTTAAGATGCACAATTTAAGTTTCGTTTCTATTTATGCAAACATGTCTGTCTGGGAATCTATTAACTAATCTTGTCACCAATACGTGATATATGCATTGGAAAGGAATATTTAACTGAAGATATGCATTTTAATCTCTTTTGGTCTTTTTCACATAATTGACTACTTCTTGGTTTGTAAGCATGAGCAATAAACTTTATTGCTTTCCTTGAAAGACTAGAAGATGTGGCAATGTCTGAGGAGGAAAGTGTTAAGAAGACAAAATTGCTTCCATTCTGCCCACTTGCTGTCTAACTATTATCACAGTTAATTCATCAACACTTATCATGTCTGAACAATATGCACTTGTCTTTTTCATCTTTCTGAAATATTTAGACTAAATGTACATATATATTTATTCTATGATTATAGCAAGAAGTCCTAGTTTTCAACCTTAAGTCAATTCTCCCCTCAAAAATTCTGATATTGTTCAGGATATCAAATATAAACCAAAGTATGTATACAGCAGCATCAGTTACCTAGGAGTTGCCATAGGACATGGGTCTGAGGTAATATGAAGATGGAAATCAGTGTGAGAAAGATCACACTACAGAAGAGACATGTTGGCCAAAGAGCAGACATGTATGGTCCCTTCACTCCTTCTCTGATTCTGCTCTCCATCTTCCTTCTTTATAGCAATTTCATAAAGGCCCATTTATTACCCCAGAACAGACCCTCACTAATAAAGAGAGAGCAGGAAACAGATTCTTCTTGCCACTTTAGAGCAATGCTTATCACCAGTCATTTATCTCACACATGGATGCTTGGCAATGTCTGGAGTAACTTCTTTGGTTACAGGACAGATGAGTAGAATAAAGGACATGCACACTGCTAAACATCCTTGATGTGCAGAATCTTTTGCACAACAAAGAAAAAATTAGTCATTCCCAAATAGCAGCAGTGTCAATGTTGGGGAGTTCTGAGATACAGTGTTCTATTATCTTTGTCAGCCTCTCCTTTGGGAGGCCCAGAAAGCACACATGAGTTTGATGGCATAGAAGCAATCTTCTGACCATGAGAACAAAGTACATAGATGATAGGAGAAACTTAATTCCTTGATCAAATGCTTTAGCAGTCAGTCATCTTTCTTTGACTTCTTACTATATAACATTAAATAAACCCTACTTTCCTAATCTACTGCTAGGCTATTAATTACTTCATAGTGAAATACAGTTGTGAAGAATACATGCTATTAATGTGTGGTCTAGTTTATGTTCTGACTTGGGGATAAGATTCCAAAATGAAATGATAAATCTGGTATGGTTTCTGATCAGACCTCCAGCAATCCACCATCCAATAAACACTGAACATCAGAATGATTAAAAAAAAAATGGTGCCCATCGGATCAATAGCATGTCAGGGGAAGGATACAGGAAGGAAAGGGTGAAAAGAAAGACAGCCATAGAGAGCTAAACTATGGGATAGTGAGTGTGTGGGGAGCTGGATCTGTGAAGATGAGTTAACCTAAGCAAAGCATAAAACCTTAAAGTGTTAAATACTAGTGGGGAACTAATAAGAGTCATGTGAATAGACCAAAGGGTAGATCTTGGAGGAGTATCAGGTGAAGGAAGTTTTCATGTAAAGTTTGTGAAGAGTTGATTCTCATAAAATTGTGGATGTTGGCAAGTAAGCCACTGGAACCATTGGGCAATATCAAGATATCTTCAAGACTAGTCTATGTTCTAGAAAGATTAAGTCTGGTGCTTTGGATATGGGTGACTCTACTTATAAATAGTTGAAATATAACTAAGAGAACATAATCTAATTTATAATACGATATTGATGATCATAAATAGGAAGAAAATTGTCTTAAAACTTCACATAAGAAAGACAAAGCATGGCAAAGGACATAAGATTCTATACTGTTAGTCTGTTGACATTTCTGGTGTTACTTTTAATGCCAGTTGTGCTTTGCTTACAAAAACTACCTTAGAGGTGGGACCCTCTAAAGATATCTATGAATAAGCTTTGCTAAAAAATGTTAAAAATTGTTTCAACACATGGAAACCCAGAGAAAGGTAAGTCAATTATACCTAGATCTACATGATCATTGTCCTACAAAATGTCCATGACATCAACCTCCGATTTAAAAAAAAAAATAAATAGCAGAACTTAAATTTGTAACTGCATTCTCTAGTTCTAGCTACTTAATGATCCTAAGTTTTCATTTTATTTTTAAAAAGGTAAAATGATAACTTAAAGGAATTTGAAGCAAGAGGCAAGGGTTACTGCTGAATAACTGTACGAAAACTCTAGAAGTGGAAAAAAATCTGTGAATCTAGGGTTGGAAGAGACTTCAGAGTCCCTCATTGGAGTCATCTCACCCTGCACAGACTGGGCTAGACTTCAAAGGCAACCCTTCCCCCACCAGAAACAAACACAGAGGACTCTGTCTACCTCCTCTGGGTAGTCCTCCTCCAACTCCAAACAGTCCAAACATTTTTCTATGGAAATATGTCATCACTAAATAAAAATATAAATTTTCACAAAATAAAGCCAGATAAAAAATAAAAACTAACAGACGGCAGTACTGGGGGTGGGGTAGGAGAAGGAGGTCCCCAAAGAGACTCTTCTTACTCCACACCCTAGGATCCCTGATGTAGCTTGCTTCTGAAAGATCGTGGCCTGTCCTGCTTTTGCTAGAGGAATTGTAAAGACTAACTGTAGAATAGCAGGCTTATAGAAAACAGTTACTTCTTTTAATCACACTGTGTCATCAGAAGGCCTGAGCAATGATTAACTTCCACATTCTCTGTGAATCACTCCATCACTAGGCAGTGTGAGGAGACTTAGACTCTTTCTCTGCCAAGGGCACAGTAAATTTAATGGGTTTTGCATTTTGCATTAGGTATTCTAAATACACACATGGTCTTGGCTGCTCAACTCATTTCAAAAGAAAACCTGGCACTCTTATAGGTTGTAATAACAAGTAACGTTGAGACATTTTATAGGTTTTGTCAAAACACACACCTTCTCTAGGTGCCATTTAAAAAAAAAATCTATGATCCTATTAATACTCAAGTATAATTAATTTTAAGAAATGTATCAAGACTGTAATTTCAAATATAGCATGAAACTTCCAATAACTTAAAATACGGTAGTTTTAGTATAAAAAGAGTGAAATTGGGATATCAATGCTCTATAAAAATACACAATGAAAGAGAGAACATTAACTATCTAAATTCACATATCCCCAACCCTACATGTACCACAATGGTCTTAGAAATGGAAAAAAAAGAAAGAAAACAGTGGTACAGGCCAGAGCTCATTAGAATAATCACAAATGACTCAAATATGGGATATATTTCCCTCGATTCTATAACAAGCTAACAGCCTCCTCTGTAACAAATTATTCCTCTTTCAAAAAAACCTCATTCTAAATAATTTTAAATTAACCGCAGATGGGTTTTTTATTATTATTTCTACTCACAAGGCATTGTGCTGAGGCAGGTAGGAGTCAGTGGAGACCCATTTAAACGCTTGGGTGTACTACCCTCTCTTCCCAGGAGAGTTTATTGCCCAACAATGCATAATCTATTAGTTGCTCCTCGCGGGGGATCTAGAAAGTGACATCTTGACTTGAACCAGCACGCAGATCTGAAAGCCACTTCGCAGGAAACATTGCAGAGAAGAAGAGCAACTTTCTAATTCCTGTCAAACTAAGAGGCGGAACCAAGCCCAGAAGTAGCCTCAAGGCCCAGGGAGAGCAGAGCAGAAAGCAGACTCCACACTCCAGCGAAGGTTCAAGAAAGGCTTTGCTTCTGGAGGCGGCATTGTTCCTCCATCTGTTCAGCCTCTGCGTCTCCCCTCGGCGGACTCTCCGAATCGGTGCTTTCTTTCCCGGGTACCTCTCCTCAGACCTTCGGGCTTTGGGTGTCCAGATCCCAGGGCACAGCCAGGCAGGCTCACTGCAGGGGCTGGGGCGCCTCTCCGAGGACTCGGAGCCACAGCACGCGTCCGCCCCGGCCCGGGCAGCGCGCAGCGCACATTCGCTGTCTCGCTCCTCACCGGCTTCCCTGGCTCCCACGGACTCGGCTGGCCTCTCACGACCCACTTGGGTTCGCCTTTCCTGCCTTGGCTTCCCACACCAGCTCGGCACCGCCACAGTCGCGTCCCGGCACTCCGGACCCGAGCAGGCCGGGATGAAGGGATGCCAGGGTCAGGGATGCGCGGGGAGGCGGGGACGAGCTGGGGCAGGTGGGGAGTCGCGGGGTGCTGGCGAGGGCGTGCGTGAGCGAGCCCCAGATAAAGATGCATGTGCTTGGCCACCGCGGTGGAGGAAGGACCGAGGGGGCAGGATGCAAAGTGGAGAACGCCCACCGCGAGGGTGCGCAAAACCGGCGATTTGCAAAGTGCCAGGGCCAGACAGGCAGAGGGGGAGGAAGGAGGCTGGCTGAAGACCAGGAAGAGAGAGAAGAGCCCACTTCTCCATCAAAAGGTCGGTTCGGCTAACGGGTCCCCAGAGCAGGAGTTAATCAGGGACTGGACGTGGTATAAAAGATGGATTTTAAGGACTCGCCGGGTAAGGTCTTCTTATCCTAGTTTTAGCTCCCTCTCTCTCAACTCTGGGGATTTGCCCTCTCTGTGACACAGCTGGCTTTGGCTTTATGCGGGAGCTGAAGCCCACTGTCCTCCTTTGCCGCTTATCTGCATTTTGGAGATTCCTTGAAACCCAGGATTGAAGAAACCACCCAGTTCATCAAAGTTCATTATTTTTATTGTTTTTATTTTCATCAGAGGGTAGTAGTGAAGAGTTGGCACCAAGACATGTTTAAAACATTGGTGGACGTGGCATTTTGTTGTTGTTGTTGTTGTTGTTTAAAGGGCAAAATGCATTTAAGACCGCTGAAAGACCGAGAGGGATTGGAAAACTCAATCAAGCGGGGGAATCAAAGACACATTTAAACTGTAACCGACGCTCACACCCCCAATACATTCACCCTCCCCAGCGCCCAGCCCTCCTCCTGGGCCCGGGAGGAACTGGAAAAAGGAGGAGCGAAGCGGAAAGCAGGGACAGGGTAGGGTTGGTGGAAAGGGTGAGGGCAGGGAGAAGCCGGAGCAGGAAGTTATCAGCGGTCCCAGAGACTGAGGTAATGCCAGGCCTGGTGGACGCAGGAGGCCCCCTTACCTTCTCTCTAAGCCCCGGTTGTACCTGCTCTGCAACCAGAAATACTTCGTGGTGCCTAGCGTGCAGCCTAATGACGGCCGAATGTTAAACAGCTCTTCACTCTCCCTCCCCTTGTTCAAAACCAGGATCAAAAGAATGTGAATAATGTTCTCGATGTCCATCAGCTCCGGAACATATCGCTGTGTCGGGAAGAGATGAAAACCAGGCTATGGGGCCCGAGTATATGTATTTACAAGCTATCCGACCGGTATATAAACATATATACGTTCTCTGCACGTAAATCCAAAAGAAAAGCACCCCAGAAGCCTCTGGAGGAGGGAGGGGACAGGAGCAGCAAAACTTGGCAGAGCGAATATATCCAAGAATTTCGTGCCAGGAGGCACCTGCTTCAATATGCAGAATTCCTGAGAAGCTTTGGAGGAAGGAGAAAAAAATAAAAATAAAATTACCCCCAAACACACGCTTGAAATTGGAGACTTCTAAAGGAGAGTAGAAATGGAGAGGATGAGATCTCCTGGGGACCACAGATCCGTCAGCCAAATGAGCAATCGCCTTGGAAAATCCTTGGCGGGGAGGTAGCTGCAGATGGGTCCCCTGCTCGCGTCCCCGCCGCTGCCGCTGCTACCTGTAGACACGCACACACACGCACACTCACGCGCGCACACACAGCAGCCTCTGCTGCGCGTTCTCTCTTCCTCTCCCTTGGCCACTAGGCCGAGTGCAGGAGTCTGAATACAACTAGAGCTATCCTCCTGCCGCGGTCCTGCAGACTCCGGGCAACCCAGCCTTCTGCCCACTCCTCCCACGGATTTATTGCACAACATCGCTTCCCCTGGGTCAAGTCGGAGCTGCCACAGTGGCCTCCACGGTGCTGGTGGCGGTCCCCTCCCTTTCCTAAGTTCCGCCCTCTATGGTCCTTCCGCCCCGTGGCAGTCAAACCTCCTTGGTCCGCAACGCCATGCAGCGCTCGCAGAGCCCGAGGTTGCAGGAAGGGTGAAGGGCCCAGGGCGTCACTTGTGACGTGGTCTAAGCCTCTTGGATCAGTGACTGACTGCGCGATGGCATCGTGGCGGGCCTCTTGCATGCGGAGTTTCTCGGTCCTTGATGTCTTTGTGCTGTTTCCAGGAGGCCAGTCCAGCAACAGCAATGGGAGATTGGAATTGGAGGCCTCAGCCTTCCACTGAGTCTCTTAAGTGTCATTCCAAAAGATACCTGATCACCAAACTCCCCTCAATTTCCCTTCACCTAGTAGCAGACTGGTCCCTGAGTTAGTGGGAACACTAAGTGTCTCCAGTACTTTTAGTCTCTCCCCTCTGGCTGTGCCCACATTCCCGGCTGTTGGAACACCAATGTTTAAAAATTCGTTGCAGTAATCATTATTGGCTTTTGTGTCTTGTGAAGGTGTGACTCACAACACTGTATCCCTTACACCTACTCACAGACCACTAGCCTCTGTGATTTTTTTTAATGTGAATTGAGAAACTGGGACCTGCCAAGAGCCTCACTGAAATAATTGATTGCCACCTGTAATAATCTAAACTAAAAGGTGATATAGTCCAAGAGTTGCTCTGAGAAGTTAGTGACATGCATGCTTTCTTTCCTGCCTTGGGGCTCATTTCATACTTCTCAGTCTCTCTATGATTTAATGTCTGAAATTCAGAGGAAAGAAGAGGTGCCCGAAATAACAACAAGTGGAAGGATTTCAAGGAGCTGTTGCTGCTTGCTAATGAATATGAACAGCTCTGTCACAGCTGCTCTGGTTTTCAGAACAACCTTGAACCTTGCACATTTCTTCCACTTTGAAGGAACCCAGAACCACTTTAACACAGTTTTACAATTCAGTCCATCTGTGCTTTTGGTTTTGTTTGTTTCCCTTCTCAGGGAAGTAACCTGTAGGTAAACCTGAGACAGTGAAACTTCACTCTAAATCAGGCCTGGGATGCTTGGTTACTGGTCTTCTTAAGTCTGCCAAATCAACAAGAAACCATTTGAGATTTATCAAAAGTTTTCCAGAAAGCTGAAAACAAGTATGTGTTCTCATATCAGTAACAGAATTTCACTGAATCTTTGACTTTCAGGTGGTTACACACTTAAGATCCTATAATGGGCCAGTAGTAGTTATCCAGCAGCTTTGGATCTGCAGGGCCGGCCCTTCATGTGTGCTGCAATTCTTAGATGGGGTTGATGTTGGGAAAGGCCAACTCAAGGCCCTGGATCTGGGCCTGGGTTGGCACTGAGTTGATCAGTCTGCCCGCTCTCCTATGTTCAAGCCACCAGGGCCAGCTCATTGGCTTTGCTCAGGTAAGAAATGAGACCAGCTCATCCACTATCACACCTTGGGACCAGGTCTCCCACACTGCACAGGTAAAGGGGGAGAGAGAAGTGAGCCCCCTCCTCACGTCTTTAATCCTAGCACTCAAGAGACAGGGGCAAGAGGATCTCTCTGAGTTCTAGGCCATCCTGGCCAGGACGGTAGAGAGAGACCCCATTTTAAAACAAAGATGACATAATTAAAGATGTTATCACAATAATTGCAATATCAATTTAAAAAAAAAGAAGTCAAGATGATTTAATAAAACAGTCCCTTGTAATGTGTATAAAGTTCTGCATAATCTGTTGCCTACTAATCCTATGGGCATCATTTGTAACTGCACTGCTGAACCCTGAAAGTAATAATTGAACATTGTTTATTTCCAATATTTGATATCAATAGAATGAGATTACTTTTACATAGGTCCTATTGTATTCTTACATTATTCTTTGCAAGCCTACAGTCTATAGGCTGAGCAGTATAACCTCATTTTCATAAACAAATTAAACAAAAAGCTCCAGAAGTTTAATAAAATAGAATTGCCAGACAAGCAACACTTGTCACTGCCTGTGTGTGCTTAGAGTCTGTGATGGATAGTGCTAACTGTCAACTTGACAGGCTCTAGAATCATCTGAGAGATAGACTTCTGGGCATGATGGTCAAGGCCTTAGCCCCCTCCCCCTTTTTTCTTTTATTTTTACTGTGACTTTATCTCTAATTCACTTTCTTTCTGTCTCTGTGTCTCTCTCTGTCTCTGTCTCTCTCCTTCTGTCTCCCTCTGTGTGTATGTGGGGTGGGGTGCTACATGTGTGTGAGTGCCTGTGGAGGTCAGAAAAAGGCATTGGATATCCTGGAACTGGAGTTACAAGCAGTTGTGAGTCTTCTAACATGGGTACTGGGAATCAAACTGGGGTCCTCTGGATGAGCAGCAAAGTGCTCTTAACAACTGAGCTATCTCTTCAGCCCAGAGGAATTATGTTGGCTAATATGGGAAGAGTCATCTTGCCTGGGGGTAGTGGAGGTCATTGTTCACTGGGTGGGGACCCTGGACTATATAAGCAAGCTCAGCATTCATTGCCTGTCTCTGCTTCCCAGCTAAAGATGCAACAGGACTAGTTCCCTCACACTGCTGCCTTTGTAACTTCCCACCACGGTGGACTGCTATCTGGGACTGTAAGTGAAAATAACCTTTTCGCCCTGTGCTGCTCTTGTGAGGGAATTTTATCACAGCAACAGGAGAGACACTAAGACACGCTCAAATGAGCCAAACTTTTATTGGCCATTTTTCTCCACTTTCCTCACTGAACCTCTCAAGGAAATAAGTCTATCCTTTGGTACCAAAAACCACTAACTTCACATTCCACGTTTGCTAAATGAGGATAGCAGGACCTGTCTGATGGTATTGCTTCTTTATCCATAACAATGCACATAAAGAACTTGGAACACCAGTGAAGTATATTTTCAGAGTTTCTATTTTAGCATCTTTATGATGTATTTTCTCTTCTTATTCAAATATCAATGTATGTCTTTCCTTGCTCTCCTTCTGTGTCCCTGTTCCAACTCAAACCTCCCGTTCCCCTATGTTCTCATCCTCCATCTTTTGCTCTCCATTCCCCACCTCATCCCCAGTTTGCCCATGTGGATTTCATCCAGTTCTCCCTTGCTGGGTAATCTATGCGTCCTTCCTAGGGTCCTCCGTGGAGCTATGGGTTGCAGTCTGGTTATCCTTTGCTTTACATCTAGTATCCACTTATGAGTGAGTACAT
>LZPO01046566.1:0-10378 GCA_001675575.1 Neotoma lepida
GAATGTCAACCAGTTTCCAAGAGGATTTATAAGCTCTCTGAAGGAGCTGTGCTAGTACATATCATTACTTTCCCCCTCTTACCATTTGCAACCCTTTGTAGTGCATAGCATGCATTCTCTGACTGGAGGTATGTGTGGCCACTAAGTAAATACATATTTTCCCCTTCTTGTCGTAGTCATGCAAATATGATTTATCTTTTGTGGCATAATATAAATAGAAGTGATTGAGTATGCATGTATGCATGTGGTGAACAAAAGATAAATGGGCAGGAAAACACAAAAAGGCAGTGTGTACTTCTATACTCTGTACTTGCCTGAGACACCAGAAATACATTGAGAGCGAGGACAATGCACATCACTGTTTGTGCCTGTGCTGGAGATGCCGCATGCCTTCTTGATGAAGACAACATTATGGTTTTAGAAGGACTTTGTTCCTTAATAGATTTGTTTTTAAATCCTGAGCTATTTACTATCTAAGGCATTTATCTGAAATTACTATGCACTAAATCCCTCAGTTCCTAGAACTGCTAATCTGATTCTAGTAATAGTTTTAGAAAGGGTTCAAAGGTTTGCCTCCCTGTAGAATGCTCTTCCTACCACTGCTACTCCAATTCTACCTTCAGAAATAGTTCATGTGTTACATCTAAGAACCCTGTTTCATGCTTTTATGCGTGTTTCTGCTATGTTTATAGTTTTCTGTTTAGAGATGGATGTTTTCCTTTAGCCTCTGGTGATTAAATTATAAACTTCTTGAAGACAGAGACTATACTTATTCATCTCTCAGTGTCAGTATTATCCAGTTTCTGAAACCAAATAGATTGTNGATAATATATATCCGATAAATTAGTAAACTTGCCATTACACACATCAGATAAGGGATATGAATGAAATTTCCTCTGTATTTTTGTTTTCCTCAAGTGATTGTGAGCCTTTTGAAATTTTTTTATGAACATATTAATATGCTCCTGAGTTTGCTAGTTGCTTTGAAAGACATTTTCTAATCTTTGGAAAAGATTTTTTTCTGCCTATTTGGCCNTTTTGTTTTGTTTTGTTTACTCTGTGCATATTGTTGACAGCAGGACTAAAGTGTGCTGTCCATGAGTGATTGATTGTACAGTAGAACCACATGGAAAGTAATATTAATTCTCACTTTTTTTTACATGCTACCTGATTTGTTGCTTTGTTCATGCACTTTATCTATATGCCTTTAAAAGATGCATGAATTGTGTCAGTGAGCTGGGAAAGTCTTAATTTCAACCAAAATTCTTAGGCCTTAATATGTTATGTGATACATAGTTACAAGTCAATAGCTATGCCTACCTGAACAAACCCCCATTGTTACTTACTGTTCCGAGCACTGGGCCTAGGAATATTTTTAAAGACTAACTGAAATGTCCAGTATTACACAGTCTAAGAGAAACCCTGACACTCACAACTGAAACTTCTGTGTCCCAGGCTGTTACACAAGCTCACTGAGAAGTGCTGTATATGTCTGATTTCTCAACTTCACCTTGCAGTAAACTTTTGCAATCCCGAGGCTAGAGACCTCCTTTGTAAATGTTGTCTGCCCAGTGACGGTGTTGGCACCCATTAGGCCCTAGCAGATAAAAGTGGAAGAACATATGGCTTCCATCTGAATACAAATTGGTGGCCATAACATGGTAATTTGGCTGTAATGTCCCCTATACTGTAAACTGAAAGAGTATGATTAGAGGTGTTTATAAACGGCGTCTGAATTCTCCCACCCCTCCCCACCCCCTTCCCACTGTGTTTTTATCGGCCTGAATCATAGCCATCCTAGGTCACAGTTTCACTGTGTTATTTGTGAAAATGGTCAGCATGAGGAATTATTAATTAAAGCTAACAAATCACCCTGACGAGCTGTGCCCTGGCATGGCTGAAGGTTGATTGGCGAAAGTGTTCTCCTTTGGAGAAAAGACTTTTTGTGCTTGTGACGCAGTCAAGGACGGATTATTGAATATGCAAGTTAGAAGAAAAATCACAGGACAAGCAAATTGAGTATTTACTGGCAAATAATTGCTCTCTTAAGCTGTGGCTCTCTTCCTAAATTCTTAACATTCCCGAGGGTTAGAAAGAAACACAGAAAAAATGCATCGGTACAGAGTTCATTTAAAAAAAAAACCACATAGACTGATGTTTGAGACTTGTTCAGGTAAGTGTGATTGTGTAAGCATGGGAAATGAAGAACAAGCAGAAGATGGGAGCGTGGCTGTGAGTCTGTGAGTTGTTTATGGGAATACTGCTCAGCATGTTTCTATGTTGAGAGTTTAGTTTCCATGCTGCATTTATTGTGAAAGTTAGAGTTGTGAAAAGGAGAGAGTGTTTTCTCAAATTGTTTGTCTTTNTTAGCAAAAAACAATGTTAATGTTTTGTCCCAAATATAGTTTCAATTTTGCTCAAATATTTGTAACTATGTACAAAATGATGATTGGATTTAAAGATCTGTTGTTATTTTCAATATTGTTAATTATGATGCATCTTAGCAGTGTCCCAAACACATGTGGGGACAACTATTGCATTTATTTTTAAAAGTAAACACTGTTTTACATTAGAACCTAGCTGGTACTTGTTGAAATTTATACAGGAACATGAACTTTTGAAGTAGTTGTTTAAGCTTTGAACTCCTATAATAACCAAAGTGTCCATATTGTCAGTGTGTGTGTGTGTGTGTGTGCATGTGTGTTTGTGTGTGTGTGTTTGTGTGTATGTGTATGTTTTCTGGAATGTTGATTGGATTTGAAGATACTGTAAGATACAGGGAACAGCTTTAAAGTCTTTTTCAAAACTAAATGTAATATATAGAAATATGAAAGTATGGAAATGAAGGCTCATGTATAAAATGTCGATGTTAAACAGAGACACTTTCTTATAAGTGCAGTTAGATTATGTGAACAGCACCACAAAAATATGTGTATCTACTGAGGATGAATTACATGTTCTTTGAAAACCTAGAAAATGTGCTGTCATCAACAACAGGCTGTTTTTGAAGTGAGAATAATTGGCTGGCGAAATAGCATTTTAAGCTTGTATTAACTACGAATAGCATGGATTTAAAACAAAAGCATAAATATAATTTAGACTAAATTAACTAATTAATAATTGCAAAGTGCTTTAACAATAAAACATCTACATGATAGTAATAATAATAAGAATGAAAAATGGAAAATCTAGCAGTTACACAGAAATTAAACCAGTCAGCTACATAAGCTTTCAGAAACTCAGAATTTTAAAGTATAAGTAAATGAAACAGATTTTTTTTGTTCTTCTAGTCTATTTTTTTAACCAAACAATATTGTATTGATTAGGAGTCTTTGCTTACTGTATTCTATTTTACTTGTAGGTTAGTTTGTTTTAGGATGTAGAATAGAGCTCAAAAGAAAGTTTAGAAAATGTATTTTTTTAAAGATTGAATCCCCACTGGGTCAGATTTCCTCAGATTTCATGAGACAGCCTCCTTAAAGTTTTCTGGGAGTGTTAGAGGGCAGATTTGGTCCATTGTTTTGAAATAGCAAAGAGGGTATTTAAGGCGTATGTTCAGAGAACAGACCATCTGCCTTCTTTATTATGAGTGTCACAGCGTTATGAGGACTTGGCAAGGCTCGAAAACTGAGCCAAAGTTCTGATCAAGATCTTAATACTGAGCACTCTGGTTTATAGAAGTGTTTAGCCACCCCTCCTCCACCCCTGTTTTTTTTTTATAAGAAAATACTGTTACTATATTCTGATATGTGGGTAGTACTGCCAAAGTATTGTGGAGTGACAGGACCCCATGGCAGCTTAATGGTGATCCGATCTCTTTTCATTTAACCCACTCAATATGAGTACTTTGTTGAGTTTTGAGCTTGTTATTGGTGATGAAACTCACAGTGTCTTAGAGAAACAAAAGGTGTTGACTATGGGAACAAAAATGAAGTTCAGCTGCTAGCTTCTGAACTACGTACAGGCAAGTTGCAGAAAGCATGCAGGGGCCAGACTCGAGCACTGCTGTAATCCAACTGCTATGAAGTGGGAATATGGATCAGTGTGGGTTGTCTATAGGGGGAGGAGAGGACAGCAACAGAAAAGAAAGCAAGTGCGAATTGGCATTATTCCTAGAAGGCACTACAATATTCCCTTAGCAACTAGAAGGATTTGAAAATCAAAAAATAATAAAAGAACAAAAATCATATTTGGTTCTAAATATAGTAATACTGTAATANTACAGCAAGCATTCTATAGTGGTCATGTAAGGACAGACCAAGATGAATATCATTATAGGATATCTGACTTGCAAACAAAACACCCCTACCTTTCCTAAATTGTACTCAAATCACACCAGCCTGCATAGTTCATTATCAAAGGGAAACAATCAGATTATAAGTTCTCAGTGGTTTTCAGAATCATGTACTTGGATGGTTGATTGAACCAGAGACCTTTTTTAGTCTAAAAACTAAACATAAATACTTTATAAGACCTACAGTTGATATTCATATCAATAAAATTAATGACTTGGTGATGAAAATGACTGCTCAGTTTCTATAGATCATCTACTGGTAGAATTTTAATTTTGTATCTTTACAAATTGCCGAACTACAGATGAATGTACCTGGTGAATCTTTCGTCTTATAGTCATTAGCCTATGAGAAATCTGTTATTTTTAGGAAATTAATTTTAATTTGGGGATTTGGGTGTGTATGATCTATATACCAAATGTGCATGCATGTACAGATACACATTTTAATTTTGCTATTTTTGATACCATATTTCAATTAAGGAGTTTATATGGTTGACAGAAATAGAAAGTAAAGCAAAGTACATGAATTATAAGAATGTAATAAAGATGAAATAAAGCAAAATGATAAACCAAGATAGATGTAAAAGTAGAATAAGGCATTAGGTGAACATAGACCACTCACTTGGAGTACTATACAGTTTCAACTTTCTTGCAGCCAAATACAAAAGTGTGACAAGTTATGCAATTCACAGCATATGCAGAATAAAATAACTTCTCTCATGCATCACTTTTTTGAAAAATGATGGACTCGTAGTTTTAGAGACGACAGTGCTAAGATGTCAGGAAACTTTCACTGAAAAGAATTATGGCTTACAGTGTCCTTAAAAATCAGCCTAAAAATAGATGCAATTTTTTCTTCTCTGATGCATACACAAAATAGACCAGTGGGTTCAGGAGATTTCTTCTTGTGGGAAACTTGTGCACAGGAAATCTCTGCGTATCATTTAGGGAGTCAACAGTTGTTTTCAATTCTTGGTTCTGAGAATGTGTGCTCAGGTTTTTTCATTGACCTGATTAATAGATACTTAGGACACACATCCTAAGAGGTCAACAGGATGAGTCTATATTGGAGGGCTTGGCTGCAGTAGAGATTGATGATTAACAATACTGTGTGACTTTGGGAAGGCTATCCAGGGAACAAAGTAAGAAGCATGATACTAGAAAAGATTGGAGAACAGAACAAATTTTAGCAGCCTAATAATAATTAGGCTGCTAAATAATAATAATAATAATAATAATAATAATAATAATAATAATAAATAATAATACAAAAGTGAAAGACATTTTGTAAGTGAAGTTCTAGGTTTCCCTTTGTTCAACAAGTGTCATGTGCCCATAGTGAAAGTATTTTAAACAGTGGGAAAGTATATTGAAGAAAAAAGGGGAGTGAGAAATCACCTGTTAACTTACCACTTAGAGATGCCATTTTTAACATTCATCAGGTACTTTTTTACTTTCTTCATTTTATATGTATGAGTGTTTTGCCTAACTTGTGTATATGTGCACCATGTGCGTGTCTGATGCCTGTAGAAGTCAGAAGAGGGCTCTGATCCCGGGAACTGGATTTACAGATGGTTGTAAGCTGCCATGTGGGTAATGGGAAATGATCCCCAGTACTGGGGTCCTTTGCATGAACAGTAAGAGCTCTTAGCCCGAGCCATCACTCAGTTCACTTCAGGCACTTTTGAAGGCATGTATTATGTTCTAAGATTCAGCTAGCTAGTCACACCTTCTCAGAAGGGAGCATTTTAATTGGCAAGCGGTATGAATAGCAGCATCTCAGACTTTGGCTTGTTAACTATCTTTAAGTTTGAGCTTATAGACCAAATGGGTCCCAAACCCAGTAGTATAGCTCCATCAGCCAAAAGTTAGCATTAATAAAATGTAGAATATCTGTCATAACTTCCACCTAAAACACATATGAGAGGCAGGCTTTGGGGAGTCCAACCTTTCTCTTACCTCCCTGCTGCCAGTCATTGTGGACAAGTTATCGGGCTTTTGTGCCTGAAGTATTATCCTGTTGTAAAATCGAATTATTAACACTTCTTACCCTGTATGGTATTTTGAGAAATGAAGAAGATAATGCATTTGAACTGTTAATTGTAATGCTTGAGACATTGGAAAGTATTCAACAAACATCATGACTACTGTTGTGATTACTGTTATGATTATTGCTCTTGTGTTGTTATCCAGAAGAAATATATTTCTTCAGTGTAGCTGCATAAGCCCTAGCAACAAAATAATTCAAGGTGCATTTCCTCCTGAAGATGGATCAGAGATGTCACCTTTGCAATAAATATTGAGGAGATATAGATTTTCTATGTGAAAAAAATGTAGTGTAAGTTAGCTGAATATATAGATGATACCATGCAGTCCAAACTTCTGTTTCTTTGTAGAAATGACACTTAAATCTGCACAAAGTGCTGTTTTTGTTTTGTTTTGNTTTGCTTTTGTTTTTGTTTTTCGAGACAGGGTTTTTCTGTGTAGCTTTGGCGCCTTTGCTGGAACTCATTTGGTAGCCCAGGCTGGCCTTAAACTCACAGAGATCCGCCTGCCTCTGCCTCCCGAGTGCTGGGATTAAAGGCGTGCGCCACCACCCAGCACAAAGTGCTATTTATTTTCCAGTTTGGGACTTATGTTATGGAAATTTTATTTTATTTATTTTATGTTTATTTTAAATCTGAAGCCCCAAGGATCATAAGGTAATGCAGCTTTCTTTAAACACCAGTTGTGGAAAAGAAAAATACAGTTTTGCCTAAAAATGACATCTCCAGAAAGAAGCCTCTATAATCATCAGATCTGTGTTTAAGCATGATAGTTAACTAAGACCACTAACCTAGTAGGGCTACACAGTAGGCACCTGAGAATATTTATTGAAGTGAATATATATTATCAGGAAAAGTATTTGACACCAATTCAGACATTCTGGGTTAATTTAAATGATAAAAGAATGATACAATGGAATTCATGCATTTTCTTATAAAAGCAGTTGACAGTACATTGTTACCTTTTTATTTATTATATCTCATGTTTTTGTGGTACTGGGGATTGAACCTAGGGCCCTACACATGCTAGGTAGGCACTCTACCATTGAATTGTATTTCCAGCCCTATGCTCACTTTAAAAAATTATACTCTTGCTTCAGTCTTAAAAGTAGAACTATGTCATTTAGCGAGCATGGGCCATGTTCTTACACAGAATATGCTTCATTTTTAGAGTCATCTCTACTATCTACAAATCACATAACTGTAGGTACCTTGGTTTTTGTGTATGTGTCTTAAACCCTCAAATGGAAAAATCAACTAATATCATCATCATTGGTCTTAATTTATGGTCTCTAATAAAGGGTCTTGATAAATCTTGGTACATAATGGACACTTAGTAAATGGTACCTGCAACCAACTATAATAACTACAGCAGTACTAAGATACAAGCCTTTTAGACAATGATCATAAGCTCATTAATGTATATTAATATGTAGCATGCATTAATATATGAGTATGTACATTATAACACTTGAAATGATTTTGCCTAATATTTGACACGCAGTAGATGTAAATTTGATATATTTAAATGCCTTCATGGAAAAAGTGCTATAATTATTTTAGTTAAATGAAAATATAATGCAAAACTCCCAAACTAACTCAGTCTTATAGTAATAAAAGCAACAGCTACCCAAAGATTTTGTTTGTTTGTTTGTTTTTTACTGAAACAACCAAGCAATTTGGGCTTAATGCAAATAAATTGGATGTATAATGTGATAGAAAAGAAAAGGGGAAATACTTGAAAAATTCTTAGGTGACCCCCTGATCCAAATAATAATAATTGGAAGCATTTTAAAGATCAAAAGGCTATCATTGCTAGCTGCAATAGATACATATGGAAAATGGCTGCAGAGATTCACAACATAAAAATAGTTCATTGCTAAATTCGAAATTCTGTTAATGTCACAAACAGTGGNATGTGAAACACAAATGAATTGTGATGACAGTTGAGTACCAAGCTGCCTGTTTTTTCCCCCTCAGAGCTGTCCGTATTTGGCTTTATATTTTCCTCATCCTGATTTAACCCATCAATATTTGTACGTTTTGTAACTAACACCACCTTGGAACATACGCACTAAGGATTTCATTTCTAAACCTTCTTGCTTCCTAGTAATCCTGCTCTTGCTTTGTTACCACTGATGTNTATTTTCTTGGAGTCTTCCTGGCCCCTCACTTTAGAGTCTGAGTTTTGAGCACCATCTAACCTGTCTTCTTACAGGCCTCTGCGTTGTACTTTATTCTTCCGTCCTGTTAGCAGCCTAAAGCCTTTCCACTCTTCATGATCTGCAGGCTGTTTGTTTAGAGCATGTTTCTGCTCACTGTGCCTTTAATTTGGGGCACTTACTGTTATCCTAAGAATCTACATTCAATTTTTATTATAGTTTTTAAACATAGTTTTTCTAAAATAGCACTCTTTTCCTTTACGGCAGGTTCTCTGTGATACTGGATTTTTCTGAACCAAATAAAATTCCCTTCAAATGCAGGAGCTCCACACTAGCATAAGCTAGTCTGACCTTTGGGAAATGTCATTAAAAGACTCTGTGAAGAGTATTTTTAAATGCCCAAATTATTTAGGCTTAATGGCTTTTGTAACATGGATATCAGCCCTACCTAACAGAACAACAGGCCCAGAAATATTTTTATTTGGATTTTACTGTGTGTGATGATTTGGCTGCCATTTATTGAGTGACCTCTCTGTTCTAACCATTTTAATCTTAAAGCAATCCTCTGTAATACTTACTGTTCTCTTCACTTAATAGTTGAGGAAATCTTAACCTCAACTTCCTAAATGATGGAATTCAAGGTTCCAGTATGCTAAAGTTTATGCTGTAAATTGAGAACAGAGTTAATTTAAGAACAGAGTTGGAAATTATCAACTTTGATGTCCTAACTATTTTTATTCTTTCAAATTGAAAGTAAAGTATATATATTTTTAAACTGAACATTCAGTAAAAACTAAACATTGAAAAGGATGTTCAAAAGGTAAGAAAACTACTGAGCCCAGTTCCCAGCCCCCAATATTGTTTTAAAAATAGATTAATATGGGTATATTTACAAACCTAAATATGACTGAGTACTTTTACCTTTTCTCTTAATCTCAAGTGTCATCAACTTGTTTTCTTGTTCATATATTCAGTATTTATAAAATATCTGTGTGTTGTGAGTCAAAGTTAGCTGTTTAAGAATCTTTTAAATCTATCATCCTATTTACAACTCTTCTTTTTCATAGATGTAAACATTACAAAGGAATTGAGACATATTCATTAAGAGTGTTAATAAAAATATGGTAGAAATGCCACATATGTATGCAACATTGTTTCTGCCTCCCACACACACACACACAAATTGTTGACATGAGAAAATATCCAGGAGAAAATAGGACATCATTCTAAGTTTTAACATCTGTGTATACTTGTATTCATGCTTGCAAAAAACATAAAAGAGTTAAATGTTTTGAACATAGATTCACTATATTTATAATCCAAATCGTAATACATTTGTAAACAATGTTCAATCGAGTCTTGAGTTTCTCTGGTAATGTGATTCCATGAAGAAAATGAAACCACAACAAAACTCTCCCTCTAACAGAATAGAATGAGGCTTTCAGCAACTGTTCTTGAAAAATGGTCTGAACAGTGACTAACCACTGATTTTTCAAATACTGTTGTGGCCATTTTAAGCTGTAGACTGGACAGTACATGAGAAAAGACAATAAAATGATCTCCATCCAATGAAACTGTATCATTAAACTATAATACACCATTAAAAATTTTTCCTTTCCATATTTTTATTATCCCATTCCACTAAGGTGTTACAAAATAATAATAAGCCAGCTTCTACTAGGATGAAGTGTCCAGACAAGGAAGTCTGTAAATAATTAAAAGAATAAACTAGAGTAGGAGAGAAAGACAGACAGAGAGAGACAGAAAAGAATGGAATGGAATAATGGAATCAAGTGGAAAAGATTATGCACTAAAAAATGTTGAATATTCCAAAATATAAAATTAATGGAAGGGAAGAACTTTTCTTCAAAAGAAAA
>LZPO01046569.1:0-10349 GCA_001675575.1 Neotoma lepida
CACAATGTTTCTAGGTAAGCATTCGGCTACTAAATTACACCTCATTCTCAAGGCTATATTCAAAGTGATAGTGTATTTATTTGCATATGTCATTAGGTAGAGTCTTTAAAACTTAAAAACATAGAGAAAATTAATTACCCAAGGCAGAAGTTTATATATGTGTGTTTGGGGTTGGACATGACACAGATTTGGAGAGCTTAGTCTGTGTTAAGAGAAGATTGGATGGATCATTGTAGTGATGCCTGTAATTAAATATTCAGAAGAATTTGGGCTTCAAGGCAAGCCTGGGCTATAGCAAGACTCCCATCACAAAAAGAAACCACAGAGATGGCTTGTTGCTTTCTCTACTCCCTCTTCCACAGTGCTTCATGCATCTTGCCAACTATTGAAGAAATATACGAGCTCCCATACTGAAATGTATGCACTACAGGCATTGCTGTAATTTCTCAGTGGAATACANGAGGCATACTTAAATCCCCAAGCACTTTTTAAAGGATCAATATCATATCTAATTCTCCTAAGAATCCTTGAGAAGGAGGGATCGGACATCACTAAACTTGGCAGCGATACCCGCAGATTTATCTACAGCTGAGAACACTGCTGAGCTTCATATATTCACCCCACAGACATCTAGATGTCCAAATATTGACAGGATTAATTATTGTCTTTTAAAATCTTCTCCTATTTGCTTGTCCTCCAGATCCTCTCTTTCCCATTATGTGCTTGGGTCTACACCTTGGGATGCTGATCTTTGCTGATGACTTCTTGGAGACTGCATTCAGGTTTGACCAGTATGGTGTCCTAGCCAAAGCTGAAAGGATAGAAGGGTCGTGAGGTCAGGCGGTGACTACTCCCTGCTTGGTGATGTTTCCAGTGAACCTCTGTGACTAGTTTCTACCACGCTCTTCAAATCTCACAACATTTCGATAGTTCTATTTTCCTCCCTGTGCCCTCAAACTGTCAGGTAGTAATACCTTCCTACTGTTGTTACACCTTGGGTATCTGAGCATCTATCTCTTGTTGACTTCTATACATCTTTCATTCATTGAAAACTTTCTTCAGAAATCACAACTGAGTCATCTGATTCCTGTGGGGCCCTGATTGATCCACTACCATACTTACTTAGTTCATTCTTTATGAAAGAGTGACTTAAAAATATAACCTGGATCCTCAAACTAAAGTCTAGAAATCCATTCACATTTTTTCACTCATTCATCAAGCCTATGATGAATGATAAATCACTCATTTATCCCCTAAGTATCTCTAAGAGCACTCTCCTTCATTTCCCTTCTTCCTTCATAGCTAATTTGATACAGATCCCCTGGACTCTTTTTCATGCTAGTAATGGAATGGTATTTCTTTGATGAGCTCTGACCAAACTATCTGCCATTCTCCAGTAGTCCTTACAGTCCTGTGAGTAGTGTTGGACCATATACAGGGAATTCCTTAGAATTTGGCCCATACCTACCTCTCTTGTCTACTTACCTGTCCTGTTTCCGCACTGCCTTCACTTTTACCATACAGAGCTTCATATACCTTCAAAACCTGGTGCACTACTCCTTCTCACATTACCACATGCCACCTCTGCCAAGAATGTCCATCCCTGTCCTTTTTCTCTGGCAGTCTCTGGCTCATTGCCCCTAAACCTCTTTCTATGCTGTAACTTTAAAGGGACCTATGGCATTACCGAGGGTATGAAATGAACACACTGATTCTGCAGATGGGTCTTCTCTAGTCTCTCAAGTTCCAGAGCAGGTCTTGTGATGAAGATCTAGGCAGAAATCTTAGCAGAAATAGAGCAGGCATGGTTGGGAGCTAAGTGCCTTTGTATATCCTTAAATCCATCTGTCTTTCTTCATCTCTATCACTACCTGGTTCAGGTCACTTACCGTTTTTCCATGAATAATTCAGTAGCCTCCTTGCTGACCTCCCCGCTTCCAGCCTTTCTCCTTCTAATGAACTCCTCGTACTGAAATGAACGAGCATGCAAGGCCCACCTTTTCTTTCCACATTAATATACAATTTAAGAACTCAAACTCTCTAGGACTTGAATCCTTATATAAACTGGCTTTTGTAGATCTGTTCAGTTTCATCTCTGATGGATCCTCCTCTATGTTCTGACTGGACTGAGATAGCTGCTGTCCCCCTAATTTCACCATGGTGCTTGTGGCCCAGGACATTGCATCTGATGCACTCACTGCCTGCAAAATCTTCCCTGGAGCTGCCTCCTCACCCTGTCTGCTCCTCTAGGTTCAGTACTGGAGCATGTCTGAGAAGACTCCCCCACTCCCACCTTTCTTCAGCCACTGTTTGGCTGTGCCAGGTGCTCCTCCTCACATATCATTTCCCATGATCTACAGCAACGCCTCTCACTACTACACTACAAGCTTCTCTGATGCACAACTTTATTTCTCTTACTTTCATCTGCTTCAGTGCCTAGTACAGTCCTTGGCATGGAATAGATGCTCAAACACTTACGGAGTGAAGCTTCATAAATAGGACAGCGCTAAGACACTGATGGGAGAGAAAGAGATTTTGTGTCCAGATTTCTCCATGCCCAGTAAAATCCGCACATCCTTCCCTCTGACACCGCCTTTTCCAGGACTCTTTGCTGTTCTTATCCTCTTCTTGATGTGAGCCTAGTACCCTTTAGGGGGTGTCTGTTTTTGAAGAGAGAATGACATATGAACGTGATAGGATAGGATTTGAGCCTAAATCTTGCTGTGCAGTTATTTCTAGAGCTAAATGACTTTGCTTTTTTGAGCACTAATTTTCTACAGTTAGAAGGCCAATAATATAACTGGGTTGAGTACAGGACATATTGCTTAGTACATAGGAAGTACTCCATTAGCACAAGTCTCTAGTACTTTTTGCCTCTTGTCAGTTTGATAGGATTTAACATCACTATGAGCATTTCTGTGAGGACTTTTATGGATTAGTTTAACTGAGGTGGAAAGTCTCATCCTAAATGTGGACAGTGCCATTCTGTGGGCTGGAGTCTCAAATTTCCATAAAAGGAGATTAGATTGCCAGCTGGGCACCAGCCATCATTCCTATGACTGCAGACACAATGTGACCAGCCCACTCCTGCCTCCATGACTTCCCTGCAATGTATTGGAGAACTGTGATCCAAATAAACTCTTCCTTAAGTCACTTTTGTCAAGTATTTTGTCTCAGCAATACAGAAAGTAAGCAAACACCCCTTTCCCACATTCTGTACACACCCCAACTTCCTGGTCACTTCTGTCCTTGGATTTGTAGTGAAGGATTGTCTTCACAATCCACCAGGGCATAGGGACATGCTGATGTTAGTTTAGTGAATAAAATTCTTGATTTTACTGATTATCAACCTGGGATTTAGAGAGATTAAGTGACCTGCTTAAATCTTACAGCTGGGAAATGGCTAAGCCCAAAACCACAACCCCAAAGTAATTCATAAAGCAGTGTTTATTTTGTTCAGTTGCACGAAGCCATGGGATTAATATATACATATCTCAGAGCAAGATCCTTGGGTATATCAAACAAACTCTCTACCTCTGGTTACATCCTCTACCCTCCTTTTACGTTTTATTTTGAGACAGAATCTCCCAAAGTTGTTCAGGCTGGCTTGCGAGCTTGGAGCTTGCAGTCCTACTGGTTCAGCCTCTTGAGAGCTAGGTTTATAGAACTTGTGTTCCAACCCAATTACAAATTTTTCCTCAAATGCTTTTTAATCTGCTCTTTGTCTCTTCTGTTCTAAAATTTCACAATGACATGCTTTAGTGTGAATCATTTGCTTTATCAATGAAGCTAGAAACTCAGAGGCCCATTTCAATTAAGAGAAAATCTTGCATGCCTCCATTCTGGGAAAGGGCCTGCGGCTCATTTTTGATGGTTTCTTTCACATCTTCACTTTCTCTTGTTCTGTTGTTTCCTCCTAGGATTTGTCACATGGATCTTGACTAATCCAACCTGCTGATTTTTATGTTTTCCTTAATTCTATATCTCTTTGTTCTGTTTTCTTGGAAATTTCCTCAATTTTTTCTTCTATTTTTGTTGCATTTTTTTTCTGTAATCGTTCTGCTAGTTTCTAAAAATTCATTTGTACTGACTTTTCCCTTCCTATGGAGAATTTTTTTTCTTTTTTTAATGCATGTGTATGGTGTGTGTGTGTGTGTGTGTGTGTGTGTGTGTGTGTGTACATATGCATGTACATGAAGGTCAGAGGTCACATAGGTATCTTTCTCAATCAGCTTTGACCTTGTTTTAAGACAGGGTCTCTCTTTCTCAATCAGCATCGATTGTTTTAAGACAGGTTCTCTCACTGAACCTGGAGTTCACTGATTTGGCTTCCCTAGTTAGATAGTCAGCCCTGGGGATCCTACTGTCATGTCTCCAGCATTGAGATTACAGGCACACATCACCACACCTGGCTTTTTACATGATCTGGATCTAAACTCAGGTCCTCATGCTTCTACAGCAAGCACTCTCCCAAATGAACCATGTTGCCAGCCATGAGAATGATAATTTTTGAAGCTTACTTATCTTCTGCTTCAGTCTTCTCTGCCTCTAAAACTATTTTAAGTTTGCTTTGAACTCCACATTTTACATTAATGGCTTTACTTCTCAGATATCTTCTTGTCAACTCATGTCTAAAAGTGGATAAAGAACTAAGAAACTGGCTGGAAACCTGCATGAATGGAACCTGCTGGCTTTGATCTTTAATATACAGCCATGGTTCTCGGTCAGAGGAAAGACACTGGAATGGGATACTAGTGGTGTCTAGAGAGTAGAGACCAGACATGATCTCTACTGTCTGACGATGCACACAATAGCAACAACTGTCCTGCTCAGCTCATTGGAACTGAATTAGGAACCCCGAGACAGTACTATTTATCTTTCTCTTGGCCTGATGAGAGTCTTCGGATAGGAATCCACTGGTCTCCTGCTTGGACAGTATGGGCTTAGATTCCACTTTCTATGAGCTGAGGGTAGGGGGTGATTTCAATCCTCCTGCTCTTAGCTACATTTTTATCCTTGTTCACCCCTAATTCCTGCAGCTATTCTATAGTTAACTGTCAGTCATAATCAGCTGTCTGTCTACTTTTCAGTTTCCCTTTCTCTTTGATTTTAGGAATTTATGCCATCTTAAAATTGCTTTGCTGTTGGAATTGTTGTGATTTCTTAAGGGAGTGGGAGTGAATACATGTGTTCTCTCCCTTATTAATTGAAGTCTCAGGATTTTATTCTTCCAATTGATGCATACACTGGTATTCTCTAGTAAGGGAAGCTTAAACAGAAAGAAGCAAATAAAAACAATGCACCTGTATGAAATACCTGCTACACATAAGGTATAATGTCTGTGCTATGATGAATTTCTCTTGCCATTTTGGAGGTGCATTATCAGATGGGTTCTGATACCAGCAGTAATTTGATACCTTTCCTTCTCTTAAAAAAAACTCTTGGCTGTAATTATCAGGAAAAGCTATATGCAATCTGTAGGTTTTGGTGTAATAGGAGCAGAAACAATTTAAAGCTAAGCCCAAGAGAAACCAAGAACCCAAACACAGTGTCCTAGAAATAAAAGAACAGCCTGGATTAATTGACTCACTGAAGTTCTGTGTAAACAGAAACCAGATTTTTTCTGTTGACCAACTACCAGAACCTCTGAGATAGTGACTTCAGCTCAGTGTCATTGACTGCAATTTCCTTGGAAATCTGATTTTCACTGTGGTCCTCTGAGAGCTGGTAGCTCTGGAGGAAACCTAGCCTCTCTGCTGTATTTCCATTCATGCACAGATGCTTGAGTGCCACTGCAGCCACACTCATATCTGTTATGAAAGCACAAAGAGCATTGACCCATCCTCCTCAAGTCAGTGAGGAGTGCTGCCTATGACTTCTTTACACTCTCATTTAAGTCTTATATGAGGGCAGACAATACATTCCATCNTGGGAAAGAGAATTTCTAGTGTCAAGTAGAAGACAACACTTAAAGCACATTTTCATGGAAGTTGTGCTATTAAATGCGGCCCAGACCAGCTGAAACTTGTGCTCAGGATGGTAGGATTCCTCCATTTTAACAGGTAAAGAAAGGGACTACTTTTATGGTACCATGTAACATCATCACGTAAAATGGTTCCCTAGAAGAAGACCTCACAGAACATGACCAGAATACACAATGATCTGGTATTGACTTGATAAACCAATGGTCAAAGTATTTAATTTTCTATCATATTCTAATGTTTTTAACTTTAAAAATGTACAAACAATATTCAGCATAAGAGAATTGGGATATGAAAGTACATAAAGAAAACGATAGTCAATCTTTTCCTACAGATATGAGCTCTGTCTTACAGTTTTCTGTGTCTCTACAGACCCCCATATTCATGACGGAGGGAAGAAATACAGGGTTGTTTGCGGTTTGCAAATAACAAAAAGATTTCCTATTAGGGACTTTTCACTAAAAGGGGTGGGTGCACAGAGACACAAAGAAAGGAAGTAAACCCTAAACAGATTATGANGGGAAGAATGCATTCCTGATTTTCAAAATTGTGTACTGTCTTTGTTAATGTGGGTAGAATGGTGATGGAAGAAAAGTGGACCAAACATGTCGGAGATTGTTGACAAATACACATTCAATGCTTTAGGACAAGAACAAAAAGAATAGAAACACAGTGCAAACCTTTAGACTGTACAGAAAACAGCAAAGAAAGGAGAAAAAAGAGAACATTGGTTCAGTTAAAGTCAGCATCATTGGGCGGTGGTGGCACACGCCTTTAATCCCATCACTTAGGAAGCAAAAGCAGGTGGATCTCTGTGAGTTCAAGGTCAACCTGGTCTACAAAGCAAGTTTCAAGACAGTCAGAGCTTGAAACACAGAGAAACCCTGTCTCAAAAACAACAACAATGGCAATAATAATAATAATAATAATGATGATGATGATGATAATAATAAAGTTAGCATTATTGTTTCCTACAGTTGCAGGTGCACTGGGTGTATTAGGTGAGTTAAAGAGCAGATACTGATTTTTCACAGTACTACAGGCTGTCAGTTCAGTTCCTAGTAAACACTCTTTTCTTAGCTTACAGTCAGCTTTCTTCTTGTTGCATCCTCTTATGGTGGAAAGGGAGAGAGTGGGACCCATTGAATGAAAAGGAGAAGTATGGGTGTGAGGAGACAGCTAGAAGCTGTCTTTAAATTAAAACAGCATGAATCCCATAATGATGACCCACATTCATGATTTCATAGCATTACAAATGCACTGAAGAGGTCCCAGCTGCAAATGCCACCATGCAGGGAGTTATGGTTCAGCATCTGTGCTTATTAAGAAGTGTTAAGGTTGTTGTTTTTGTTTTATGACAAAATGCTTGAAATAAACAACCTAAGGAAGGAAGGGTTTATTTTGGCTCATACACCCAGGGGTTTGAGTCTAGGCCAGCTGCCCCCATTGCTTTTAGGCCTGTGGTTAGGCGGAAACATCAGGGAGAAGGGCATGGATGATGAAAGCTTCACCTTAGCATCCAGGAAGCAGAGAAGAAAGGAGAGGGACCAGGGATAAGACACAACCTCCCAGGACACTTTCCTAGTGACCTTCTTCTTCCTATCTCCTGGTTTCCACAAATTCACAAGAACACCATCAATTATGAATTCATCAACAAATCAATCCATTGATTAGATCAAAGGTCTNATGATCCAATCCCTTCCTTACATCCTCACCTCTGAACACTGAAGACCTAGCTTTCCACATATGAGTTTGGGGGCAATAAGTCATATCTAATCCATCAAGAATTTAAATTTGGATGGCTGAGAATGACAAGCATATTATGTCTATAACAGTCAACAAAGGGGAAAATAAAACAGAAAGTATGCTAAAGTTAAGTATTCTGGAATGTACATGCATTCCTCTACCAATCTGAGGCCTGAAGATCTTGAGTTCAATGCTAGCCTGGGCTATGTAATACATTTAATGCCACCATTGGCTTCATAGTCAGACCCTGTCAACAAACAAACAAATGCAGTAATCCAAAAGATCAACTACAATAAGCTGAGGGTGTCAGTCAGTAGGACAGAACTGAGTTTCTTTCCAGCATCACAAAAAGTGCACTAAATAAAAGATAAAGGATAATGACTATAGAACTATCACTATATTGTGATTTACTCATGATGACATATGATTTAGTAATCAAAATGAATGAAGATGCTATCTGTGCATTAGTAAGCATAGATATGTGAAACTAAATGTAGACTAGACCCACAAGACACTGGACGGTAATACATAAAACTCCTGTAGAACTGTTCAGTGGAAAAACATAACTGTTTTATATGTGGATAGTTAGTAGTAGGCATATGGGTATTCAGTAAAATGACACACATATTTGAAGACCAGCCTCCAATCACACTGCAGTGCAGGAAAGAAGAGGGGTAAAGAAGAGTAAGAAGCAACTCCTGTTGTGCTTCTTCTTGTTTTATGAAGCATCTGTTGTTTGGCAGATGCTGTCAAATGCTGAAGAGGACACAACAAAGAGAAACAGACAAAGTTACTGCCTTTGGGGATCTAGTGTGAAAAGAAGTCAGATGTTAATAAAATAGTCATTCACAAAATGTAAACTGTTGTCATCTATGTCCGGGAAGAGAGGTAGGGCNGGGCAGTGTTCCAGAGAGGGAGCTCTCTAGACGCACAGAGCAGCAGGGGCAACAATCTGGCAGGGGGAGTGGCGTGCGGAGAGCCAGGGAGAGCCAGGGCTGGGGTGGGGAGGAAGGTAAGAGTAGGGCTAGAAAGGAAGACAGGCTTTCACAGACCACAGGAGCAGGAAGTCACTGAGGAAGATATGTAGTAGGGGAAGATTGAACAGGGCTGCAGTTTCAGATCACCCATTATAAAGGATGTAGAGAGGGCAGGAGGGGATGCAGGGGCAAGAGAACATGTCACCAGTGATAGGGATGGGGACACAGCTCCACTCCATCCTCTACAGTATCCTAAAGTGTTCACTCTTCCCTTGGGCAGTTATGGCATTCAGCCATAACCAGGATTTCTGCTTCACTGCAGAAAAGATTTCTAAGATGAACTCAAACAACGCAGGCTTGAAGATTTATTAAAAGACATTTTTAATATAGATGTTATGAACAAAGTTATTAGACAGGGAGAGAGAGACACATAGAGACAGAGACAGAGAGACAGAGACGCAGAGAGAAACACACAGAAACACAGAGACAGAGAAAAAGACAGAGAGAGACATAGAAAGAGACAGAGACTGTGAGCAGATGATGTGAGGTTCTCCAGAGAGTCACAAGTAGGTTTATTTATTTATCATGGGTATATATAAGATTTTGGTGACATTTAAGTTACACCTAAAGGTTGCGGAGGAGCACTTCTCTCCTTCCCAGCATTGTTCGAAAAGTGTAGTTTACATCAAGGTTAAAAGTTAAAGAATTTTCTTTTGTGAACAAAACTGTTGGGTGGACTTTGGGGGATAGATTTAGGAATACAGGGAAGAGCCCGAACCCCACCCATCTCAGTGCTAAGTAAGCACAGTGTATTTACCGGCTTCTAGGAACGTATATTGTCTTCATAGGCAAATTAAGTTTTTTGAGTCCATTTTCAGGACAAGCAAGCCAGATCATTCTCATGCTCTCTTCCTGTGTTCCCATAATTTTCCCTGTCTTTCTATTCTGCCTCAGAACNTATGGGAATTATGGTAGCTTTCTATATCAGCCTAGGCCTGGGGAAGTAAAGGAGGAAACAGAAAGAGGAAATGGAACTCACTGACAGAATTAAGAGATATCTATAAGGACAATTGAAAGAACTGTCTGTGAGAAAAAGACAACAAGGGTGAGTCCCATGCATAACAGGATGGACAATTACCATGTAGAGAGGTGAGGAGGCCTGAATGTGACTAAGTTTATGAAGAAGATTATGAATTTGGTTTTGGGCAAGTTGAAGTAAAAGTTTCCTTGAGATATTTAAGAGAGCTCCAAGAAGGCTGATGAATATGAAAGTTTGAAACACAAATTTTAACTCCTGGAATTAAAACCAGGAAAGTTGGTCAATGAATTTTAGGGAAGCAATACAACACAGTATAATCTTGGTTCTGAGAAATTCCCTCATGACTGATAGGAAAATGCTGCCCATTCAAGGACACAGAAAATCTGGAGTTTGGAGAAAAATGAGAGTGAATCCAGTAAAGAGAGTGTTTCTACAGGAGGCAACAGCAAGCTGTGCCGACTTAAAAAGGCCCTCTGACCACATGTGTCCCATGAACCCCGCCTAGGTAGCACTCACTGCCCACTTTCCCTCTGACCTCAGCTCTATTGTCTAAGGATCAAGCTGAACCCCATGCACCTCCCGCAAGCAGCAACATCTCCCACAAGA
>LZPO01046571.1:0-10330 GCA_001675575.1 Neotoma lepida
GATTATCAGTGTCAGACAAATAGTCACTAAATGATTAACACATGGAATTCTGATGAAAAATTGAAGAGAGCTAACAGGACGGTATAAAAGCAGAGATGCCATACTTGTATCCTCTTTATAATCAGCCATCAGTTGGTGCCTTGTTGGCCCAAGGGGAGGAAAATCAGTGTTTCTAATCAAGGCAGACTCCTTGATTAGAGGCCCCTATTATGGTAGTTGGGACTAGGTGGCAAAGTGCAAATGAGCAACTCATGGTCAGGGACCAGCAGAAGATGATAGATCTACTAACAGAGGTGGTTATGGTGGCAGGTGGGGACCTTTGCACCCACCGTGACCTTCTCTGACAAGACAGCAAACTCAAGCCCCAAGAGCAGTGAGAGATCTGAGAACAGCTGTCAAGACAACAGCAGAATCTGAAAAAGAAATAAAATACATGAATTTCAGGAAAGTGCTTGCTTTTGACTATTCAGAGCTCTAGGATGAGCAAGGCCCGAACTGCATATGGAAACCTGTAAAGCTTGCTGCAACTGTGCCGCACCCAGAAACTTCTTACCAGTTTGACAATTCTTCCCTAATTGGTCCTAAATCTCACCTCATTTGTGTGCCTACCTCTAGCCAATCAAAGCCCCGCTGGTTTCTTACAAAATGCAAGAGTGCCTGAGGTGTCAACCCCCTTTTTACTGTGGAATTTGGAGAAAGGCTGAAAAACTTCAGAGCAAGATTCCTGGCTCTGGCTGGGGATTTCACCCTCAGGTTGCTTTGCCTGAGGCTTCTCCCTTCTGCAAGGAGTTTACAGGAGATGGACACTCAAGCTCCCTGAGCCTGAGGCTTCTGCTTCAGGCAGGGAGTTGTCTAGAGCCAGCCTGCATTGAGCAGCTATCAGCTATAAGCAGAGGGATTAATTCCAGAGATGTTCAACTTCAGCCTTCATGACTTGCTGGTATCAGGAGACCTGGGCTTGCAACTCCCATCAGTGACTTGCAGATATACAGCTGACACTCCAAACCCTTCTGTCTTCAACCTCTGGGTTAGGCACTGTGGTGGGCAAGAAGGTAGATACATGTAGTTAGTATATAAAAAGCTGTATTTCATTATGCTGAGGGTCATCACACAAGGTTCACACTCTAAATTTCTAACTATGGCCCTAAGCCTCTCTCCCCAAGGCTGCTCACCTGTGTGACATATCTCAGCTGAAGGTCACGTCCAGTCTCTAACAGAAGTCTCTGATTCAAGGGTCAGGACCCTGGGGGAGACTCTGCAGGCACAAGGCAGATCAAGGTGATGTCGCTCCAGATTGCAGAGCAGAGTATTGCTCTTGGTCTCTGCTTATATACTGTCCAGTGGGCGTCATGGAGTCTAGGACTGTGTTGGGTTATCTTGAGTGAGTGATGTCACTAAGTTCTGGTTATCAGGCACAGCCTTGAGTGGAGTGGGGATCCTGCCTAAGCTATTTTTATATGTCTAAAAGGCTTTTTCTACTATGCTCATTACAATTATTATTATTGGGTGTATGTATGTGTGTGCACATATGTGTGCGAGGGAGTTCTTATACATATGTCTGCAAGATGTCAGCTTCTTCCTCTATTGCTCTCCATTTTATTATTTTTTTTTTTGAAGCAAGGCCCTTCACTGGACTTAGAGCTCACTCTTTTGGCTATACTGGCATGGAAGTCTCCGGAATCCACCTATCTCCACCTCCCAAGCAGTGAGGTTACAGGTGAATACCTACTCCACGCAGCTGCTTACTTGAGAATTATGAATCCTAAGTCCTCGTGTGTGGGCTGTAAGCACTTTGCCCACTGAGCCACAGCGAAGCCCCCAGTTGTGTTACATATTAAACTGGTTAATTTAATGTAGTAGTTTTGTCTTTATCATCATCCTCGTGATTGTTAGAATGTACTTTTTCAATGCTTGCCTCCATTGTTTTTCTACAAAAGTGTGCCTTTTACAGATTGTTTGAATAAAGATAGTGCATTCTCTAAAAGGGTCTATTCTTTCTAAATCTATTTTAATTTAATCTCAGATGTGTTTTTTCACAGTCAGAAATATCTGTCTCAGAACTTTAATTCTATTTGGAGTACCAATTTGCAATTTTTTTGTTCCTTCCTTTTTTGTATGTTTGCTTTTATATTTAAGTTGCATACAATATTTTATAAGGATTTTTTGCAGCAGGTTTCTGTTTAAATTATTTTATTTTTTGTGTTCAGTTTTAAGAATACCTGAGTATTTTACATGATTTATATTTTAATGGCCCCATTTTCTGTCCATCTACTAAAGAACTTATAATACAGCTTTTTATTCTTATTTTTTGGCTGATTAATTGGTTAGTTCAGAAAATACATGAAGGATTGTTATTTCTCAAATTTTACATCTCTTTGGATGTTGTGTAACACTAATCCCTCACACACACCTTGAATTGTTACAAAGTCATTTTTATTTTGAGCATTTTTCTCCCCAGATAATAGTGTTTTGTCCTTTGGTTGTTGTTGTGTAGATTTTTGTTTGCATTTTAAGTCATATTCTCCTATTAAAGAGTTTGTCTCTTTCAGATAAATGCCTAAAATGGAACTGTCCCTAAACACTTACCCTGTGCTTGTCTCTTTAAGAGCATGTACTTTTAAGTCCTTTCCTGCAGTGTGCTGTGTTAGTGCTTATTTTTTTTCTCAGAATCATCAAATTTTTTGTGGATTTAGTCTTCACAGTAGTTATTTCAGCACACCCTCAGGCTCCTTAGTATCCCTCCGAATTTCTTGAAGGTTTTCATTGTGTCTGCTTTCCACAGTCTCTCAGATGAACAAAGAGGCTCAACTATAATACTGCAGCATGGATGTTCATTGTGTTTTCTGTATAGTAATTTAAATCTAGGTGTTAGGTAATGTTGAGGCTATGGCTGTGCCTGAACAGTTCATAAATATGCACTACAGGTGTCTATGAAGATAGTCAGAGATTTTGGGGTATTAGGGGGTCGTTTCTTTTTCCTCTCTTCACTGTTTCCATTCACTTTTAGCATCTTGATGGTCCTTGCTAATGCATTCCTATCTTTTTCTTTGGTAATATTATAGAGGTACTAAAATTTATCAGGTGCCCTTACATCTACTTTCAGCCAGTTCTATTTTGCTTTCTCTGTCTTAAAATGCTGGTCTTGCTAAAGGAACACACATGCAGGCTCTGCCCTTACTTTGATTTTGCGACACCAGGCTCACTTTATGCAAGTGAGAAACTTTTCTACCTCTTTGCTGACCAATGCTAATTAAAATGTGACTTTTGCCGGGTTCAGAACCTCTCCAGCGTCTCCAGTTCCTTATATCCCCTGTTCTTTCCCCTGTGCTGGGTGAGCGATCCGGCTTCCTTCTGTCTAGCTCCTTTCTTCTCCTGCATTGTTACATTTATGCAGTTGTATACAGCAACACTACTGTTCCGATTTCAAAAATCATTTCTGGTAATTTTCTAAGTGCCAGCTGCATGGTTGGTCTCCCAACAGTTCTGCCATGTGTTTTTCTACCACAAGCAATGGATGGCTACTTTTGTATACTTCTTTGTCAGCTCTGTGACACTGTGTAAAACAGTGTCAAATTACAGCCTATAGAACAAATCAGGCTTTCATTCTCTCTTTATGAATAAAATGTCATTGGAGCACAGCCATTTAGTCCTTTACACATTGTCTATGGCTGAGTACCATATACTCATCAAAGCACAAAATACTTTTAAGCTGGCTCTTAAATTACAAAGACTTCTAAGCATTGCTGATAACTAATATTGTATATATTGTTTTTGTTAGAAAAAAAAAGGACACAAAATGCAAAATTTTCAGGATTTTCAAACTAAACAAGTCTTTAAAGTAAAAAATCTTGAAACATTGGGCTGTGCATCATCAAATTATATTTTTAACCATTTAACATTCAGTGCCACTGGGCGTCTCAGAAATTCCCAGAATAAGAACTATGGAGCCCCAACTGTTCCTTCATGTGATTTGAAGGTTTAGAATTATTCACTGTCAGCCATGTACAGGGAAAAAAAGGGAAAAGAACATGAGATAGATAGTTGATCATCTTAAAATATGTATTTACCTTCATGTATGTGTATGTGTGTGTGCCTGTCTGTGCACCACTGGCATGCTGTACTCATTGTGGCTAGGAGATGGTGAGAGTCTCTCAACAAGGTGGTTGGGGGCAGCCGGATGTCAGCACCAAACCCAGGTCCTTTGCAAAAGTAGTGGGTGCTCCTAACCACTGAGCTTTCCTCTCTCCACCCTCAAAAGTTGGTCATCTTGACATGGCAAATGTGCCTACTACTTTTCCTCATATTCTACTAATGAGCAACATCACAATACTGTCATTCTTGTAAGAGACACTGAAAAATGAATATACCCTGTGATCCATCATGATTTTCCTGATTTCCTTGAAAGCCATATGCTCTGAAAAAGCTCCTTTCTTTATCTGCTTTAAGATTATCCTTGGTTATGGCCTGAAAAAAGTTGACATACCCTATGATATAATCAGCTATACATTCAGTCTTCACTTGTTAGGTGATTTTAAAACAATGCTATACAATTTTGACACTTTAAAAAATATGAGGTTGATCTTATATTCATCCATTCTATTTCTGGTTGCATACATTATTCCAGGTATCATCAAATATTGAATAGTGTCTGATACATGGCAAGTGTTTCCTGATATTGAAGAAAAAAAGAGCATAATTTTGCACAATTTTTTTGGGGGAAACCATACCACAACAGTATCTCAGAGTAAACCTCAAATTGTTACAGACACAAAACTAACAAAATGCTGAAATTATGGAGTACCAAAAACAAAGTAAATATAGAATTTTACAATGGTTGGAAGAAGAAAATCATGAAAACGAGACAAGGAGAATCCAGAGAAAAAACATTTAAAGCAACAGAAAAAGAGGGTGTTTCATTAAGTCTGCATGAAAAAATATTACTCTCACCTAACCACAGAAGAAAAAATAAGTGACAGTATAGAGAACACTTATAGTTTTGTGTCTATTATTGTTAATTACACTCAATTTAAATGGCTTTTATATAACAACCAAGTTGAAATCACAATAGTTTTATATTAGTTTATTATGAATATCAATATAAAGAAAAAATTTATTTTTTAAGGAAGATATTGAGAAATTTAGATCAAAGCTACTTCTTATTATTTGAGAATTATATATAAGCATGTAAAGAATTTTGATCAAATCAACTACCTATTCCTCTTCTCTAATTCCTCCCTATTTTTCCCTCTGCTTTCCCCTCTTCCCTTCCTGTGTTCTCTTTAAAAATAAAAACAAACAAAAGAAAAAAACAAAGAAACGAACAAAAAACTGAATCACTTAATGCTGTCTGTGCATGGGTGTATGGCTGACTGCTTTGAGCATGACAGTATCTCAGTGGCTGCATCCTTGAAGAAAACTAATTCTTGGCTCTCTAGAAAACATTAATTGCCAAAAGCTCCTCAGCTAAGGGTGGAAATTCATGCTCCCTCCACCATCCATGCTGGGATATTGCCTAGCTTGGTTTTGTGTAAGTCAAAGCTATTTTTCAGAAACTGAGCAGGTAAAGAGTCTCTCCTGAAGCTACTTAAATGGATTACATCAGGAAACAAAGGGCTGCTTTGGTAAAGACCTGAAAAAAAAATTGTTCCCAACAAAGTGGGGGAGTGTCCAAAATTCTTGCAATAAGAACATATTTGGCACTCCATGCAAGAGGAAGATGTCAATGTCAAATAAATGGATGCAGCTTGCAAACAGAAATTGATGGTGAGTCAAGTCAGTGAGAGAGCAGGGACTATTTCTTATAAATGAGAGAAAAATTTTAGCTCTCAGCAAGATGGAAAATTTGCAAAAAGAAATAAAATATTTGGAGTAAAGGAGGAAAAATATTTGGTGTCGTTTAAAATGATATTTTTTATTGTCCTGTGAACTCTATAGGAGGGCATAAGAGTACATTAAAACTGTCCACCTATAGCAGACAATATCACCCACCAAGGAAAGAGTAGCAAGTCAGGAAAGAATCAGATCAATATGACCTGTGTCATTATCTAGGATGCTACTTCATCTTATTCTAAAATTCACCATTCATAGGTAATAATATAACACCAATAAACTGTTAAATCACAAAGGAAGGCATTCCTGAACCTAGAATTTTCATTGTACTGTATGATACCTTCAGTGGCATGTATAAAATAAATGAATGACTGGAAAAACGAGGAAGTAGAAGAACAAATAAGTGAATGTCACAATTCAGCCTTGTCATAATTAGTGATAAAATTAACATGTCCTTGCCTAACTGCACTTAAAATTATTAACATGTATTTATTTATCCTTTGCATTCTGCATTTTCATCTTTTCACTGGTTTCATTTTGTTTTTCAGAGTGAAAGGCTGTAATGTATTTTGATAAAAATTAAGCTTCACAGGCTTTACATCACTGCACTTAAAATTTTTCTCTATCTTGCTATAACTGATGAACACTCACTTTTTATCTCCTGAGGCACTCCACTGCAAGGATATCATAATGTGAATTGTGTGTAAGGGTTCCTTTTCTTTTCATGGCTTTGTGGGTCATCAAGGCGTATTCCTTGAAATCATTCAAGAAACATATCAAAATGTAAGGCAATTCCCAGAAACATAATGATACCTGCTTAGTCAAATGGTTCACTCAAAAGTGGACCCTATTTAAACACTACTGTGAGTCCAAGAAATATGTTCTTTTTAGCTGGTACAGCAGCACCAATCCAGTTGAAAGTGTACTTTCTATACCTTATAACATTTGGCAGTTTATAAATAGTCATAATTGTTTTTAATTATTATAAATTCTCACCCCTACTGATCATCCTGATTGACATAATATACTTTGCACTCATGCTATCTTCTTTTAAAAGGCCCTGAAGATGTTCTTAAAAACCAATATGAAGTTACAACATGAAAATGTGTAGATACAAAATGGTATAATAGCTAGTTCAATGAATTGAAATTGATGTTTCCCTCTGGTCTAGCAATAAATTCATACTTTATAGTTCAATGTTTGTAAAAATCTGAGCCTTATTTCAAGGAGAGGGTACCTATTTTATCACCTAGATTTGCTCTTACCACTTTTTAGTGGTGCCAGGTTACTAGAGGTCTATTAGAGTGAAAGCAATCCTGGTACTTAAGTTCATGTAGAGTCAGCTATAGAAAATTTGGGAATTAGCATTATTTTAATTATTCCAATGCCCCTTACTGACTTATATGCCATCTGACTTATATGCTAATCTTCTATGGGGCTAAGCTGACCTTGATGTAAGAGGTGGTGATATTTTATCTGTGTCTCCCAATAAAATTTATCTGAGGGTCAGAGGAAAAAGGTCAGCTGCTAACACAAAAGTCATGCAATGTTAGCACACGCCCTTAATCCTATCATTTAGAAGGAAGGGTTCTGACTGGATCTCTGTGAGTTGAAGGTCACACTGGGAACAGAGCCAAGCGTGGTAACACATGCCTTTAATCCCAGCATCAACCGTAGAGTTCTGGACGTCTTGCAGACAGACAGGAAGTGATATAGCTTGGTAGAGAGAGGAAATGAGTTAGCAGAATAGAAAGATATAAAAACCTGGGTAGGACAGGCAGTCACTCACTCTTTTGATAGCAGTGGCATTGGTGAGGTGAGGCTGGTAGCTGTTCCTAATTCCTCTGATCTCTGTCAGATTTTCATCCTATTTGGGCTTATCTCCAATGTAACAAATCCATCCAACATAACAAATTCTAAAAGGTATGTGATACTGTAACTGATGTTAGACAGCATATGTTTATGTTCTTACTCTTACTACATGGACTGGTCCCTGTTATTCATAAGTAAATGCCTACCATGTGCTTGACCATGATAGTAAGAGAGATTATAAAATCTTGTATTTTGACTTTTATATAAGAAAGATCATGTATTTAATTAAACTAAAATGTTTTGAACAGATTTTTTTCTCAATGCTGGGGACTGAATAAAACTGCAGCTCTCAAAGAAAGTATAATAAAATTATCACAGAATCAAAACATAGTAATGCTAACTACAAGTGGAAAATATTTTTCAAGATTCAAAGGTATGTACCATAGTAGTAGGTTCATCGATACTATCTTTCCAAGTGACAAATCAATTAAAAGTTCCATATGGGGAGAATCTACATCCAGTGTATGATCAGATGTTCCAGAAAAGCTATTGTCTATAACAAAGCATTATATTTTACAGAATTTGTCATAATTTATCTGGGAGTTATGATTTCTGATTTGCTAGCTAAGCATGAGGACAATTTAGTTTTATAAAAACCTCTGAGTGACTTTTAAGAATAACACATTCTGTATTGCTCTTGCCACTATTACAGTGTCTGTACAAACTAATAAAATTGGGCTTATCTCCTCATCCATATCCTATCACTGGCAGGAGGAGTATGGCCAGGGAATTGACCTGATTGATCTGAGGATTTACACTATTCTCCTCAACCTCCTGGAATATTACAGTACTGAAGGATATAGATTAGTGTCATGAGTATTGAAAACCTAATTTAATTTAAGTAACTGGTATATGTTTCCTAGAGTTGATCTCAAATTCTATTTCAGTAAAATTACTCTTATAAAGTTTTCTTTTTTTCCTTACTTAAGTAGGATAATATCCCCTATTCCTATCCTTTTATGAATATTATGAGATCCCCAAAGTCTTCATTATGTTTTTATTTTGGCATGATCTTATAGCAACTATCTGTGTTGTAAATAACCACAGTTTTCTTGAAACAAAAGCCCACTGTAGACCCAGCCGGCCAGCAGCATGCTTCCAACCTTGCAATGGTCCCTGTAAGTACAGACCTCTGCTTGGAGGGAAAAAAAATGCAAGAATTTGATGGCCATGGAATTTAAACTGAAAAGGCTATGCAATTGATTTCCACTACCCAGAGCAAGGAAAATCATGATCTGGATGCTGTAGTCAGTACAGAAGAGCCTCTTCCACCCCACCAAAGACTCTCCTGATAAGGTCACCTTGTTCGTGATAACTCAAGCCTTGACTGATTAAAAGATGTTGTATTTAAGTGAGCCTTCATGAGGATATCATAGAAATTCATAAGTGAAGTCTACATATCAGTAAAATTTGATCAGGGAAGCTTAAGCTTATCAGACGATGGAGAATAGCAGTCATACAAAATATGTTTTATACAAATAACACTTTGACAGCCAGGCATCTGTCTCCATTGCTAGACGGCTCTAACTCTTATCACTCAGTGTTTATTTCGACTACTTTCTATAAGCATGTGATTTCTTTAACATTCAAATTCCTAACTAAAAGTAATGAACTTTGTTCAGAAATGCACCTCATATGTTTGTAGTATATGTCCACAAATCTGTTTCTCAACTTAAATGTCCAGCTGTAGGCAGCAAGCATAGAATTCTGTTCAATTATGAACAGGCAGAAGCATATGCAATTTAAGAAATTTTGTTAGCAACTTGGAAGTCCATGGTGTCCTCCAGACTTTCCATTCTTCATGTACATTTGTTCACACATCCTCATACACGTGTAAACCAAGGAACTTCATTCCAGGAGAATTATGAGGAGTCCAGTGTCACTCCTTTCATAATTCAAACTGGAAAAGATCACTAAATTCAGTTATAAATATGCAGCCCTGTGCTTTATGATTTCTGTGTATATAATATATGACCTTATATTCTGTGGCATGTATCCATATATGAAATGAGACACTAAGGGATTTTTAGGAGAATTAGTGAAGTATTCTTTAAATAATTTCAACTCAAAAGTAATTTGAAAACCTGAGAGCAGCTTCATTATTCCTTCTCTAATGAAAGTTTCAGTAGTAAAAATGATCTGTGAGTTCCACGACTCTGAGGTCTAGGAAACAGGTAGACTATAGAGGTGGGCAGTGCAGTGACATAAAAAGGAGCCAACTCAAAAGAGAAAAGAACAGAAACCTCAGACAGCCATTCTAACACCCATAAATTTGGATGTATGAGGACTCTAAGATAAGCAGTGAGCAAAAAAAAAGGTCAGCAGGGGTGGAGCCCAGTTAATTACTCAGGAAGAAAAAAAAATGAAAAGATTGCAGCAACAGCTGCATCAAAGCAAATGTGAAGCCACAACAAAAAACACCCCAGTGTATGCAGTGAGGGAGGTGGGGGAGGCAGTCAGCCTGCAGGAACGCAGAGGCCACAACTAAGAAAGGCTGCAGTTTCAAACTCAGGTTGTTCCACATGAACTGTAAAATGTTAAGTACAGACAAGAGAGTATTTAAATTTTTATCATCCGTTTCCTTGGAAAAGGACTTTTATGGAAACATATGAAAGAACTTTGTAGAAAA